>VZTX01005668.1:0-46994 GCA_013400915.1 Pardalotus punctatus
CTGGCACAGGGCAGCGGAGGAGCCCTGGACACACGGACACTGCACTCGCACCTCTGCTTCTCCAGCTGGGTGTGTTTTTTCTCTGCGTGTCCTTCAGCTTCTCTCTTTGTGTTGGCATTTCTAGCTGAGACGCTGGATACAGTGCCAAATTCAATGGTAAAGCTGTTTTCTCTCAAAGTTGAAATGTCCATAAAATGCTGATTTTGACAAAGTTTTGGCGCAGGAAAAAGGAAATTATTTGTGAATTTAGGAGTTTCTCGTTTTGATGTCTTTCAAGAGTAGAAGTTTCAGTTTTTCATTTTGACTTGATTTTTATTTGTTTAATCTTTAAGAACACTTTAAGAAACTGATTGGCACCAGTCTTTACAAAATTCTTCTAGTGAGAACTTTCACATTTTCCTTTAATTCTTTTCAAGAGTATCAAAATTTCTCTTTCAAAATCCCTATTTTCTGCCTGAGGCTCGTGAAAGACAGGGCAGCTACCCAGCAAAGCAATCTAGGAATATAATGGGAACGATATTTCATCAGAAATTGTTCTTTTCCATTCAGGAGAAGAATGACTAATGTGTAATGCTTTTCTACTAGCTGTTAACAATGCATTTCGTTTTTCCTGACGTGTTTAGAAGAATGCGACAAGAGCCCCGAGGCATCTTCTAACAAAGAAACGTATCACTTGGCGTTTTTACAGCGAGCTGAGGCTTTTCTGGGTTACACACGTCAAAGTGAAGTGGTGGGTGTAGCTTCCATTACCCACCAGAAAGGAAACAGTCTGGTAAAACCGTGGTTTTATTGAGCAAATATTCCTATGTAAGGTCAAGATATTGCTGCCTGCTGAATTTATTCCAGACTTCAGTCCTGCTTTTTAAAAAGCTTTAAGTGTGAACAGATAAGGAGTTAATTTACCTTCTCAGAATTAGACCTTCTTAGACCTTCTTAAAAATTCATGGAAATTGTGAATGGGAGAGATATATTTTTCAACATGCTCGGATTATTTAATTGTAATATTTGCCAGTCTTTGCTGTGGAGTGTGGAGCCCTTCCCTCTCAGCTCACATCCTGGGACATCCTAACTCTGTTGGAGAGCTGTCTTCACCCTCTGCCCTGTAGCCCCTGGCTCTGTATTCCTAAATTTTATGGACATCAGGCCCAACTATGCAGTGATTTGACCTAGAAACTGAGCCCTGCTTGCTTGGGAGTGATGTGCCTTCAGCATCTGTGTAAAGAGCATGAGCTGTCTCAGGTGCCTGGCTCTCTGGGGTGTCCAGAACTAGTTCTGTTAACAGATGATCGTCTTTTTGGCAGAACTATTCATGTTTAATCTCTTTTGGGCTGAGTGATGAAGCTGGATGGAGGCAGAGCACCCCAGGGCTCAATGCAAATGCAGTGTCAGGAACAGGCAGAAGAGCAGTTTATCTTTCTCCTTCCAAAATGTGTCTGAGGGAGCCCAGTGAAGTGTAAAAACTCAGATGTAAATCCAGAGTAATCTTCCTGCGGTACTTCCTTGTCTCCTTTTGCTTCCCACTCTCCTTTACAGTGCTATTATTTGAAGTCAGGAACTGAGGCCCTATGGGAGGGTACATTTAACTGGTTTGCTCCAGCCACACTACACATGGTCTTGTACAAAGAGTTCCTTTTAAGTCACTTACACACCCATGATGGTAACTGTAGGAGGAAAGAAGAGGATTAAAGAATATCCTCCCTGAAAACTCTAATAGTGGTAATGTTTGATCCTTCCCACTTTGAGCAACTCCTATCAGCAAAATTCAGGGCTCATGAATTTCCATTGTTGCAGAAATCTGAATGTTAGAAGTTGGTCTCATTTATGATTAAATGATTGAAAAGGGCAGGAACTGTTTTTTCTATACCATTACAAATTGAAAGATACTGAAAAAATTTTGCCTGCCCTAACTCAAGAAGTCACTTTCAGAACTGTTTATGAGCAATAGGAAAAAAAGAGAAAAACATGTGTCAGATCAGTCATACTGATAGTTTTAAAATGCTTTGATCTGACTTCCATAATGTAAGCATTCTTACTGTAGTCAACCTACCTGTAGAAACAAAGATTAATGTTGAACAAGGAAGCTGGAGTGCTTTTAGGATCAGCTGTAACATAGGAGCAAAACAAAAATGGGATTCTTAAATGCCTGTTTATCTCTTCTGGTTTTGCACAGGCTTCCATGAGCTCTGTGAACCTTTTCCATTCTAACACCACTAAGATATGCAATAGCCATTAACACAATTAACACGAAAAGGACAACAAATTCAGAAGGATGAGAGCCCAAAACGACACCTGTAATAGTGATGAGAGGTAGCAGAGAGGCAGTATTTTTTCAGATAGACAGTTCGGCTTCTGCTGTACTTGAGCCTTCTGTTTTCCTCTTATCTGGCTATTTCTTGCTCCCTGAAACTTCACACGTCTTCTGTTTTGGACTGTGAGATCTTTGAGATAAACCTTGGCATCAGGAGAGCTGACTGTCCAGGACCTGTTGCACTAATGCAGAAATTTAGTTGTGTGTTGCTGCAGCAGCCGATTTTATGAATTCCCTGTGTTTCCATCTAGAATTGCTTAACTGCAGATCATGAAATTTTGGCACAGCAGATTCTTCCAGTTGTTCAGAAATAACTGATTCCACTGCAGCCTTCAGCATCAAACCTGAGAGCAGACTGCAATCCTGCCATTGTTGCTGTGATCTCGGAGCAGCTCAAAGCAGGGGGGGTGTGGCACAAAGTTTATTTATTTCAAAAAACTAACATAGTTTTTAACATCGGTTACAATTCCAGACAGAAGATGTTTCATTAATAAGCAATGTTTCAAACTGATGAGAGCATTTAATGGCAGCTTATCGTTACCTGAATCAAAGAAAACGATGCTGTTCGCAGCCCTGTGTGATGCCCGTGGCCGTGCTGAAAGGAGCATTTGATTAGGAATGCCTTGGCCAGGGTGAGATCTGGAAGCTTTGGAGCCTGCCCCGGGTGTCTTGGCAACGATACGCAGTTGAGAGCCCACATCAGCACAGACACTGAGCCTGTCCCAGGTCTGGCTTCACATCCCGCTTGTGCAAGGCGAGAGAGAAAACTTTGCTGCTGCCGAGACGGGCTTTAGAGATACTGCAGTTCCCGTAGAGACTGCCACAGCCGCTCTCAGTAAGTACAATTTTAAATTAAGGGATGTTTTCTTCCCTCTGAAGTCATCTTTGTTAAGCGCGCTGTAGTTCAGGGATGTAAATCAGGCTAAAACACACAGTTAAAATATACAGAAGCCTGCTTTCAATTAGTGTGAAGCTGCTTTAACCAGCCGTTAACTGAGTGGTGTGGGACTGAAGGAGAGAGTCTGAGAAAACCTTGGATTGAGAAAGCAGAGCTGACCCTTCCCCCTTTGTCAGCGTGCTCTTTTCAGGGGCGAGCCGGTGGCTTTGTGTGTGCGGTGGTACCTACAGCAGAGCGGGGACAGCCCTGGGCTCTGCACATCTCCCCCTGCACAGCTGATGCAACAGGAGCCCTGCAGTGCCCTGGGAAACGTTCCCACTCCTTGGGCAGCGAAGGCAGACACTGTGATAAAGCAGGCTTGAAGAGAAAAACTGAGCTGAGCTGTTCCTTATTTCCTAAGGTGTCTGTTTTCTTCGGCAGAACCAGAATGTGCTGTGAGGTTTCGCTCCCACGGAGGTTTTCTGCTTTCTGAAGTGTTTGTGTTTGCTTTTAGTGGAGTAAGAAGTGATTGTGCAATACCTGGAGATTTATCCCAAACCAGAGGAAAGGATATGATTGTGGTTACATGGCTGGTGTAGGATAGGGGTGTCTGAATGCATCTCCAGCCTCTGTCACAGCTTCAGCGTGGCCTCGGGCAAAGAGCTGATCTCCCTGTGCACTTCAGGCGAGCCCACACAGGGCCTTTCTGCCTGGCATGTGATGTGCTGCGTGGGCTGCACTGGGGTGGGTGGGCATGACTGGCTGCTTGGTGCTCATGGCAACCTGTCCCTGCATCTTTGCTGCAAACAGCAGTCACTGCAGGGATGTCTGCACTCCTGGCTGAAGCGTTTCGGGGCAGAGGGTGCACAGACAGCGGCACATCTTGTGAAGAAGCACATTCCTGTGAGGTACCTGTTAGGGTAGAGCTGTGGGACTCAGGCACAGCGGAGGGCTGGGCTGGCCCGGCTCCCTGCAGTGGTAGCTGCGTTGCTCTAGGACGAGGCCAGGGCAGTGGCACAGCTCCTCATGTGCGGCTCTCTCACAGCTCAGCTGCCCCAAGCTGTATCCTGAGGAGCACAGCTCCCATCAGTGCTCTGCGTGGTGACTCAGGCTGCTGCCAGGGAGCTGAGTGTGTCCATTTATCCTTCACCAGGGACAGGGACCCCCTGCGCCACCCAACCCAAAACCACAGCGCTTCCCGCAGCTCCCGGTGTGGGGATGAAGGAGATTAGTCACCCAGTACAGTGAGTGAAGGACTCAGATCCCTTGGGAATAGTGAACACTGCAGTGAGAGGAAGGGAAGTCACGACTCCATTTATCAATGCTTTTTGATCGGGCAATGGTACAACTGCTTTCTGTGGGGGGCCATGAGTTTAAAGGAATTTAGTTCAAAGACTTTGTACATCTGATGCTCAGGCCAGATCCCTGTAGCTTTGGTTCCCTGTTGGAATGAATGTGTGGTTCAAGTGGGGCTGTCATACTTGACTGGCAGCCAGATGAGGCTGCTGCACCTCATCAGCTCTTCTTGGGCCAGAACTGCTCACACCAGTGTCTGTAGGCAGCTGTGACACAGCTGTGACACAGCTGGCACCTCGTGGGCTGAGAGGTGACAAGGATTTGGCTGGGCCCACTCTTCTCCACTCCAGTATCACTTGGGAGACACCGAACCAGAACTTTGCCATTTAAACCAGCACAGCTCACTGAGGTCAAGCTGGGACCATACAGCCTAGTTAAGAATCTGGCCTGTGGTTATTTCAGAAAGACTCTGACAGCCTTGGTGAGTCAGAGGTGTGTCCCTGTGCTCCCTTGGGCAGAGGCTGGTTCAGGGGAACTCTTCGGGTGTAGTCTGCTATTGATTAGATGGTTTGGGTTTTCCTCCTGCCTTGGAGAGACCTTGTGCCTGTGCCCTCCATGGCAGTATCCATGTGAATATTTCTGATTACTCTGCTGCAGCCTCGTGTGATGGCCTCAAGGGTTTAGTATAACTTTGGCATTGCTGAGCCTGTTCTGCAGAGAGCTGCTTTGTGTCACCCAAGTGACCTGTGCACATGAGTTGTGCTCTTCCTGGCTCAGAGGTGCCAGTGGCCTCTGAGCTGTGCTTCTGCCAGGGCTGATGGGGAATCATCCTGGCAAAGATGCAGAATAGATCACATTCTGCTCGTGTTGTGGCCCAATTCACTGTAATATTTGTTTCCTACAAGGCTGCTTAGGGATTCCTAACCCATTTTTTCCCCTTGGAGAAAAATGTGGTATTTTAGTAGCAGAAACCAGCATGGATATTATTTGTCCATTCCAAATCCTGACGAAATCTGGTGTTTCCTGTCTGTTTTCCTCATGCATCTCAGTGTAGGAGCAAATCCCCTTTCATCTGCACCTCCCTCATCGCTCACAGAGTGTTTGTGTGTGTTAAATAACGCGTCAGGGTTGGTCAGCTCCAGCTTGGACTCATCTCCTGAGTATTTAGGCCTCTCTGTCTCTGCCGCCTTAATCTTCCCCCTGCTTTCTTTCCGTTCCTTCCTCTATTCTCCAGTAACAGTGCCACCTAATTAGGTCATGGATTGTTTCATACTCAGAACCTTTCAGGAGGTTTTCCAGTAGCTGCGGGTTTTGTTACTCAAGGCACTTGTTCTGCTTGCCCAGCTTTCCTGCTTTGTGCCTCTATTAGCCGCTCCTAACACTGAAATATTTCTCCTTCACACGGCTGCGGCAGTAAAAGCCACGTTAGTTCCATAACAAGCTGCTATGACTCCTCGGGGAGCTCCCAGAGAAACATTTTACTCTGAGATAAATCTGCTTTTCTGCATTCCCTACTGTTTTATTAATAAGGATATTTTCACGAGAAGGAGATTCTCACATAAAGCCGCCTGCAGCTTCAGCAGCTGCTCCTCCCTGGAGCCCAGAAAATGCCTCCTGCTTGCTCAGGGTGTTGGGATCCACCTCTGGGTAACAACACACTCTGCTGCTTTCAGGGCAAGCAGGGGTCAGCAGCATGTCAGGACATACCTGGGAGTATGGCCTTTAGCTCATGTGAAACACACCTAATCCAAGAAGGACCCCAAATTTTATTGTATCCAGACTCAAAGGACTCAGTTACCACGAGGTGTTATCTTTCCCCACAAACAAATTCGGTTAAGCCTTAAGGAGTAATTCCAAAGGATGTGCTGGTCAGTATAATCAAGAGTGGCAGAATTGGATTTTTTATATCTGTAACCAAAATCTAGGAAACACTCTATACATCCAATCCGTTCTGCAGCCAGAAGTCTGATGCAGACCTTATGCAGACCTAACACTAGATGCAGACCTTACACTGGGTATTTATAGCAGATTGCTACCTCCTTCCTCAAAACAAAATAACAGTCTTCTCCTGTTCTCTAATCTAGCTTTGAATGCAACTTAATACATGGTCCTAAATTATGGTATCCCCAAATATTCTTAATAGCTGTATAAATACACAGAAAAAAAAAAAAAGATTAAAGAAGGGCTGATAATTCAGAGGGATTGAAAAGATTTCTACTTTTCTTCAGAGTTAATTGAGAGCAAAGGCTGCTGCCCCTTTACTGCACAAATTTCAATTAGGCTGACAGCAGAGCTGGTCACAGAAGGCTGAATCTGGCCTGTAACAATTTGTCAAGGAAAATCTTTCCTGTTTCAATCATTGAACCTTATTAAATCAATTTCATACAATGTTTTAGTCATTGCCTTTCATTCATGCCCAACTAAAGCTTTTTTATAGCAAGCAGTGACAAGAGAGTTTGCATGCTGGAAGTAACAAGACTGGCGTTGCCTGGTCATGTGCTGCATAAGAGACTGTCCAGAAATTTTCATCCTCATGTCTGCTGTATAAAAAGAGGGGCAGGAGGTGCTTCCAGCTACCTCTCCCAGCAAGGTACCAGTGCATCCAGGTGAGATGGTGGTGCCCAAGGTTTTAGCCTGAGGAAATATTTCACTCAGGATGTTTTGTAACACTTTTCAAAGTGAAGATCACATATGGGTGTGGAGGGACCACGTTGGGTGGTTTTTTTCCTGTGACATTTTTTGACATTGCTTGCTAAATGTGGCTTAGCAAAAGAGTGGACAGACGCTGAAAGGTGGGAGTTGGATGAGGGAGACAAGAAAACTACATATAGAGGAAATAAGAATTGGAGGGCAGCTTTCAGGGCAGTTAGGATGCCCCACATCTGAGCACCACTCCTGTCTCCAGAAATCTCATGAGGCAGGTTATTCAGTAAACTTCCTGGACTAGTAGATAACATCTCTTTTGCCGTGCATTTCTGCTCAAATTTGTATCCATGGTTTGTTGTGTCACCTCTGATTTCTTTTGAGATTCACTTCTCATTCCTTAATCACCTCAAGCACTTAAACCCAATGGGAATTTGGAGTAAGTCAAGAGTTTTGAGCTCAGCCTCTCCTGCTGTCTGAAGTTGAAACGAGCCAGCCTTAAGAGCTCCCTGAGATATCCTTTTTGAGCAGGATGTCCTGTCAGGTTTACCCAGAAATTACACCTGCCTTGATAATTTCTTTTTTTCTTCACCTCCCTGTCCCAGCACAGGAGAAATCAGGGATGCAGGCTGACCTCCTGGAGGAAAAGGCATGCTGCCAGGGAAGTAGATCTCAGGTCTTTATAGACGGAAGTGTCACATTACGAGCTGATTAAACCCGTCTGGCAGAGCCTAAAGCACAAAGCATTGAGCCAGAAGCAGTAATCCAATAACTGTCTTGAGAGGAGCCTGTGTAGCCTTTGGGGTGTTCCCAGGTGAGTTCCTGCAGTGTCTGCAGCCTCAAAGGACAATCCCCTGGGTCTTGTGTGTTCCTCTGAGTTTCAGGTGGAGAAGGGCAGTTGTTGCTTTGCAGAAGGGACTGAGGGAAGGATTGGTCACACAGCTCAGGGGTGCTCAGGTGCTGAAAGGCTGATGGCTCTGACTGGAGTATCTTTAGCTGCAGCCCAAGAAGCCCAGGAAACTGCAACTGGGGAGTGAGTTGGTGTTCACATCTCGACACAGGGCTGAGGAGCCAGGTCCCCATGGAGGCTGTGGCCCTTCTCTCCTGGGTGCCTCTGCCCACAGTTTGTGGTGCTGCTGTGTGGGCTCCTGGAGGGGCTGTGTCACATCCATGTGAATGCCTTGAATATCTTGAGGCTTTGCAGTGGCATTAAATGTCTGTGTTCAGGCAGCAGAAGCCAATCTGCAGTCATGCTGGACACCAGATAGGAGTGACTGATGATGCTGATCCATCCCTGGGCTGTCAGTGCTGCCTCTGCCTGCCTGGGGCTGAGCCTCCAGGAAGGAAACAGGGAGCAGACACTCCACGTCAGGGATAATTGACAGCAGGGGCCCTGTACAGACACTGCAATTATTTCCCTCATTTTCCTTTTTCCTAATTGTAAGATGTGTGGTTGCCATAGGGGGGACCACCTACTGTTATACTGTGATTTGAGAAAGCCTTTGAACTTGCTTCTCTTGAGCTTTGGTCACCCAGATGTAAAACAGAAGCAATTAAAACATGGGAGAAGTGAAAAGGTCTGGAAGATGGATATGGAAGGCTGGTCAGAGTCAGCTTTGCAAAGGGGGTGGAAGAGAGGGAGGGCAGGTTTATCTCTGGTCAAGGGCACTTTTCCTCTGAGATTTCATGAGGTCTTAAACCACACCTTGCAGTGTCCATGCTCTTTCCAGGCAGAGCAGCTGTGTCTGCAGCACAGGCACAAATGCAAACTCTCCTGGCAGAGCTGCCTCAGCCATGTATCTGAAGCATTTACTTCACTCATACCAGTTGCTACTCACAAGTGCATGAAAATGCCAAAACACTGCATTTATTCTCCGTGAGCCTGGAAGATGGAAATGATTCCTGGCAAGGAGGGGATAGCAGCATTCAGAAAGTTGTAGGAGCAGAGCAGTCTGGTAGGACAGGCTTTACATCCCCCTTTAAGTTTGGTGGATGAAGGGCACCAGAAGTCTCCAACTTCATCTCCCAGCCTTGGGGAGCCTTGGCCTGCCTGGAGGAGCTCATGGGATCAGCACTGTCCCCAGACAGGGCACAACAGCACCTAAGAGGGAGATTAAAGTAACAGAGATGTTCATGAAGTGTAGCTGAGACTCAGCATGAGTGAATAGAACTGAATGAGGGGTTAGGGGCTAATGCAAAATGTGTCTTTATCAGAATAAAGGCTTGCTACTAATGTCAGTAGCTTTTAGACCAGGCTTGGGCAGAAGTGCTGGTGCTCACTGAATCATGGTGGGCTGCCTTTAACTGGTGGCCAGTTTTTAGCACATTTGGATGTCAAAACAGCACATTGCTTTTGCCAGGAGGAGCAGCCAGAATATTGGTTTCAGCTGGAGAGCTCTGTGATGGACTTTTTCAGGCCTCGGGGAGATTTCTAGTTTTGATGTTAACTGTGATTTAATGGTGAAATGGCAGCATGACTTGGGAAGGAGAGACAATTGATCCGGTGAGGCACCCTCACAAATTGCCGCTGTCCTGTGTGCTGCTGTTGCTCCAGGTCGCTGCCCAGGGCTCAGCCATTTGTCTGAGCACCAGTGAACAGAAGCACAGATGTAGAAGGAAACGCATCCTCTCTGCCTCAGCAGAAAACTAATCATGTGAAATACTCTCACCCCATCATTTCCATTGCTCAGGGAGGTGGGAAGGAGTGAAGCTGAATTTTTCAGGGAAATATTTCCAGGATGAGGGTAATTCTCGTCCTGTGCAGCATCCATACCATCAGGGTACTGCATCTGGGGCCTGGGGGTGGCATTGAAAGAATGGGGAAAGGAACAGCCAAGTCCTTTTTCGTGCTTTTCTTGTCTGAGCTTGGAGAAGTTAATTGGAAGTAGTTTTAGGGCTGGACAGCACCTGGGCCGTTCTCCTGCTGTTCAGCAAAGCCTGTGTTTCTTTGAGCTTTTATCACACAAATATGGAGCAGAAGCAATTAAAGGGTGGGAAGTAGGTGTCTGAACACCTTCAAAAGCACAGCGTCTCCCTCTCAGATTTCTTTGTGGTGAAATGGCAGCAGCCACTCTTTCTTTCCACACAAGTGTTATTACACTGATAGTACCCAAGCTGTGTTGCCCTGGAACTTCCTTGTTCTGTGTCTGCCCTGCAGCACCAGACAGCACCTCCAAAAGGCCAGGGAGCGAGAAAAGCTTTTCCTGGGCTGTGTGGGGAGATCAGTGCAGCTGTTTGTTCATAAAACAGCAGCATTGCAGGGGAGCAGCACTGAGCTGCCTGGTAGGCTCCCTCACAATAATTCCAGATTTCCTCATGTCCTTTCTGGTGCTCCCTATCTAAAAATGATCCTCTATTGGAATAACCTTGTGATATGTAGCAACTATTGCAACGATCCCAGAAGAAACCACAAACTCCAGACAGGAATTTCTGACTGCTTGCAGTTAAACACACACAATAGCTCTATTTTACGTCAGCTGGCATTTGTCAAACTTATCACAGTTTGTGTTTACCACAGTGTTCTTTTGGGAACCATTAAGACTGTGTGTGTCACCCAGGGAAAAGGCCACAGGAATCAGATTCAAAATATTTGCACAGCTTGCAGCCAGGATTCACAGCATGGCAAGGGTTTTTCATGGTGCTGGATTTGGAGGTGTTGGTGTAGCTGTGCCCCAGGTATTGAGCTGGGAATTAAAGGCACAGCAAGGACAGAAGGTGACTGGGACCCTGTCCTTGTGCTGCTGAGGACAGATGGCTCACAGCCACCCCTTCCCTCCTCACTGCTGCCCAGTGTATACTCTGAAAAATAATAGCAAAAGAATTGATTTTATTAAAGACATTTGCATTTGTGATGTTTATAGTACAAAGCCTGGCCCTCCTACTTAACTGTATCATGAGTTAATCCATTCATTTCAATAGCAAAGCCTGATGCCGAGTTGATTTACACTGGAGTAATTGCAGGTTAACTAAGCTACAGTCACTGAGCAATCCCAGTTAGAAAATGCTTGAGTGCTGGGAGAGAAGGAAGGCAGGGTGGAAGCTCAGACACACCTGGCAGGCAGTCAGAGCAGTGTGAGTGTTTACAGACCTTTCTGTGAAACAGGAACGTGGGGCTGGAAAGAGTTTGTGATTGTGTGTCTGCATATTCAGCCTCACAGGTGGGGTATTGTGAGTTTGTGTCAAAGCAGGAAGTTTGACAAAAAGTGCTGATGAAGACCAGGCTAATGTCTCAGAACAGACTAAAAATACGTTGCATTTGTCATTGTGAACATTTGCACTTATTAATAGCCTATATTCAAAAAGCTCTCTGAGTCCATCTGTTAAAAGTGTCTGGCTCAGGCACTGTATGTTCAGGGTAAGTTCTTGAAAATCCTGCCTCGGAAAAGTTTTTTTTGCTGACTTTAAAATGTTAATAGCATTTTTCTGAAATGTGTTTAAAATGGTTTACTTACTCAGGTTAATAAATCATGCTCAAATTCTTACTATAACACCACTGTGTTGAGCAGTGGCTGAGGAATATTGAGATCAGAACTGGATATGAGTGATCCAGCCTTATATTGACATGGTCAGGACTGTAGCCACTCCTTATCAGTACATCAAGGACTTGAATAAAACAGAGAGATCGTGTACCAGGTGAATGATTAATAACGGTGGTTTTGGATAGCCACTTCAGACAGGATAGCAGTGGATATAAGATTTATGCGCTGGGAAATCTCCAAGAAAGAAAGTCCCTTACATTTTCCAGCCTGATCACAGGACATCACCATTGTGGGACATAAATCTAAAAGATATAAACAATTATCTCCATGTGGGTGTTGGCTGGGTGTGGAATTGCAGGGGCTGTACAGTGCAACCCCATGGTGTGACAGAGCCAAAGGGAACCTCTTCCTGTGACCCCTGCAGTCCCTTGCAGGGGAGGGACAGGACAGCCTGTTGTGGCACCAAAGCTGCCATCACTTGTGTTGTTCCAGGCAGGAAATGCATTTTAGGGTGAGCATCCCTTATCAGTCGTTCCCATGCTGGTGACGGGTTTGTCCCGGTGACTGACAGCTGTGATAATGAGGTTATTGTGAGGAGGCAATCAGTGCACAGAAATGTTTTTATGTCTTGTGGTCTGGGATCTTGGGGGTTTTGTGCCCTGAGAGGCTCTGTCTCTAGCTGGCTGGGCCAGAGCAAAGGGCAGAACACGAAATGACTGTACAAGAAAAATCCCTGTTGTTTTCTCATCTGCATTAGGGGTTAGTTTGTCATAGCCCCTCTAGATCTGTTTGCTGTAGTATCAAGACAGAGTTTTCTAAACGTTTTTATGTACCTTTGAAGGGAAAGTACCTGGGGAGCAAGGCAAGTCCATCAGTCCCTATGAACAACTGGTGTTTCACAGATGCTCCATTTCTAGGTAAATCCCCTCTGCTGCTCACTCTCAATGCTCACTGAACTCTGATGACTTAACTCCAGGTTTTCATGCAGCTGGCTTATCTCGGTACAGTGCTGTGCCCCTGGGAGCCTAAATCTGGGTCTTGGCTCAGACCAGAACAAAATACTGGGGGATCTGATGGCTGGGCAAGGGTGGCATGGAGGAAGAGGGTGTAATTTTGGTTGCAAGGTTTGATAAAAAAAATATCTTTTCTCTTTTATTCTCTGTTTTTGTCTTACTGGAGGTGTGGAAGTTTATTCCAAAGCACCACTTTCACCATGCAAAAATCTTGTTTCCTTTCTCTCTCCCCATTGAACTCCTCCTTATTATGTATCTGTGAATTGCAAAAAAAGCCTCAAACCAGCAGTGGCTACAGCAGCTTCTGTCTCTCAGGGACAAGATCAGAACCCACCAAAATGAAATGTTATGGAAAGCACTGAGTTGTCATTCTCTGGTGCCACAGAAAATTGACTTGCTGTCTCTTGCTGCTGCAGCACAGAGCTAAGGGAAGCACCTGGCTTGCTGGATTTCAATATGAATGGAGATGGGTGATGAATAGGAGCCACAAATCACAAAGGTAAAGGGATGTGCTAGGGATGGTCCAGGTTAGAAATGGGATGATTTTGATGTCTGTACTGAGTCGTTAAGGCTAGAATTCATGTTTCAGATGATAAGACTGTCCATGTGTAACTTCTAAGTTAAAATCTGTATGTTTCTTGCTGAGATTGGACTTCCCTCTGCAGTATCCAGCCATGCCTCTGAAATGCTTTGTAGGCATTACTTATAGGAAGTAGTGGGGGTTTTCCATCTGTATGTTAATATTTTAGTGGTGACTATTTTTTAGCTTTATCCAAGAATGAGAATTTTGTTTCTGGGTAGAACTGGCAATTGAGCCCATTCCTGACATTCTGCAGGACCCAAGGTCCTAAACCCAAAATTAATCCTGAACCAGGCAGGTTTGTACAAATTTGCAGCAGCTGCAGCTTAGACTGAAATGATTTTATGAACATTACCTACAGAAACTCGCTTAGCCTGACAATCCAGCTGTCTCCTCACAACTGTGGCAGTGCTTTTCAGTCAGAAGAAACTGGAAACATCTGGTTCCTCATTTGGTGAAGCAAAAGCCGAAAGTGAAAGAAAAGGGACGCAGCAGCCGAGTGCCACAACATCACCGCACTGCAGAGCCCCAGGAACCAGACCAGTTCATGGCTCTCCTGTATCCATGGAGACCCCGGGACTGCAGGGGCTGGGATGCTGGGATCTGTCACACTGCGCTGCCACCATGCAGCTACAGGTGACAGGAGGATGAAGCTCAGCTGGCAGGGAGGGCCCTGCAGGGCTCAGTGCTGGCACTGCCAGAGGCCACAGTCACTGTGAGACCCCAGAGCCCGGGCAGAGCCACGCCTTGACCTGGTGGAAATGGCCAAACAGCAAACAGTTCAGCTCCTGCACTTTGCAGCCTTCTCATCCCTCTGACAAACAACTCCCCACGTAGCCTGGATGCAGAGACCACAGCTGTCCGTGCCAGGGGCTGAGCCAAGGCCACCTTGTGCCCAGGGGTGTGTTTTCCCTGGTGACAGCCGGTTCCTGGCATTGGTGGCACTGGGCTAGATGACCAGCTCTGTTTCAGGAGTCCCATTACTAGGTAGGTGCTGCATGAAGATGGCACTGGATTGATAAGACAGAAAAGGTTAATGGGCTCAGCTGTAATTTTTCAAACAAATAAAACTTTGATCTGCAGTGTAATTTAAATTATCTAAATCCTACACAGTCTGGGGCCTGAGATGTATCAGGATTCTCAACTAAAAAGCATTTCCTGTGGCACAGTTTGGTGTCTTTCAGGGATAACAAATGAAAAATGCTTTAACTTCCATGTCCCTCTTCTCCCCAGGTTTTGTTGTCTTTCCTAACTTCATTCATCTGCTAAAAACAGGGGCTGGAGACAGGAGCTTGTATTGGGCAGACCTGTGAGCCAGGAGGGCACTTCTGAGCCTTCTGTGAAAGATATCTTCAGGTGAAGCAGAAAAGAATGTCTATGTTGCATTAAAACTCAACAGTTTGATGGAGAAGTTTTCTTTTGAGATAGAAAACTCTCGGTTTGAGGCAGAAGAGAAAGGATCAAACGTCCTGCAAGCTGTGATCCGTCATCATGTGGTGCATGGTCAAGCTATCAGTCTAAACACTGTCCTGAATTTGCACATCTCCATAAGCACAGATGTGCTTTGGGCACAGTGGGCTCATTGTCCCAAGAAAAATTGAAGGGAGGTCTTGAGTGATGTCTTGTTATAGAGATGTTGCTGCTAAAAGCAAATTCTCCCAGTGAGTAAGTGCAGATTGTTTCTGTTATTGATTGCCACGGTCTCTGCTTCATTGAGACCACATGGCCCACTTTGTTTTTGTAGCTGTCTTTTATTAAAACTGACAGAGAGGTATCAGCGTTTGAAAAGATGAGTCTTGAGAGTCCCCTGGGCGGCGTTTTCATGCTGTAAAGTGATACTGGCACATTTGATCCACAGATGCTTTTAACACAGTCGTAAAACAAAAGCTTTCCTTCCCAGGGTGGTCTTCTACACTACAAAGCTTTCTGGTTTTTTCCATGCTCAGTGGGCCGGACACCAAGAAATGGAGAGAACCTGCAATTCTTCCTGCCTTAAACTGTGCCCTTAGGATCTGGTCCTGTGCTCTAAACTGCTGAGGACATCCCTATGTGTTTAGGTTTTTTAGGTATGCTTTGCTGTTTCATCAAAGGCTCATCATGTGTTTTACATTCACATGGGTTATCTGTACTGGTTTTCAGTGTTCCTGAGACTGGTGGTCAGAAAGCTTTCATCCTTCTTTCTGGTAACCAGCATTTACAGTCCCTAATCCTCTCTTGTACCTGACTTTCTAAGAAGCCAGCCAGAGTTTTATTTGAACACACAAACCTGAAGTTGGTTTGTTTTTATTTTTCTTGGCATTATATTTGAAGGTATCTAAAAAAATTTAGATCTGAGACATTTCATAGGAGGACCTATCATGAGTGGAAATGTTTGACCTCAATCTGTCTGTGCAGCAGCTCCTGATCTGTAAAATGGGAATACTATCTTCTCTCATTTTGAAGAGACTTTATGAAGATAAATTAATCGTTGCAGAGCACTCAGATGTCAGAGTGATGAACACCACAGAAAAGCTTGGGGGGAAATAAATAGTTCTGTCTGCAGAGCAGGCTGTTAGTAGTAGCCATAAATAAGACATGAAGCTGCACTTTGATCAAGAGACTAAAGCAGATATTGAATAGTTGCTGATAAGCTGAGCACCAGCCAGCCAGAGTCCTGAACACATCCAGACCAGTGGGAAGTGGTGTGTAATTGTGTCATTAAAGAGATGTGCTAATGCAAAGGAGCACTAGGACCAAAGTGAGGTTGCACCCATGAGCTCAGTGCAGGTTTTTCCTGGCTTTTGGATGTTCTGTTCTGCAGCCTTGCTGTTAATGTGTGCCATGAGAGAAATATTAGCCACTGGTGAGCATGAATTATTCTCATCCTGGCCAACTGATTCTTTTTCTTTTCCTTTCCTTTGCTAACAAGTTGTGTTACACAGAGTAGGGACTAAAAGCTTTAAAACATGTCATGAAAATGTGCTCAGAGCTGAAACTACCAAAAAGTGTGTTTTTCAGGCAGCAGCCTGTCTTCTACAGACCATGCAAAGCTTAGTCCAGCAGATTCATGGGTCAGAGGGGCTGTCAGAACCCCCTGCTCCATCCACAGTTCCAGGCCCACCTGAGCCCTGGCCAGTTGCTTGGATGAAAAAGGCACTGAAGCCTCTTATCCCTGCAGCCACAGAGGAGTGGAGTCAATTTGCCAAAGCTGAGTAAATGTGATTCCATCTTTATGGAGCAGTGTGGAGCCACTTGGCTGCACCTTGGTTTAAGCTCCAAGTGGCTGAGGGATGCTCACATTTTCCCTACCATCTCCTGTGCTCTTGTCAGCCAAGTGAATGTGTCCTTGCCCTCAGTCAGCAGAGCCCTCCCAGCCCATTTCTAAAGGAGAGGCTATGTACTTTTCACTTGAATTTGCTCATGTAGCCTGTTTTGTTTTCTTTTTTTATTACTGGGCCTTTTGACAAAGGTTAAATAGAACAGATTTTGTGCCTGGCATATTTTTGTAACGTTTTTGACAAAGGTGCTTTTTTAGTCATGGATTCACAGCTACAACTATGAGATGCCTTCAGAGCTTGACATGAAAAACCCAATGGCACAGTTACAGTGATAAACAAAATATAAACTGCTCTTCAGAGGGGGATGTGTATCATGTTCCATTATCTGGCCTTTGTACTCGCAGTTCTTGACTACTTGTCCCTCAAGAGGGGTTTTGGAGAGGAACACAGAAAATCCCTCCAAACGCCTCATTAAGCAACCAAAGTTTAACCTGCTGATGGCAGAGAGGTTGCAAGTACTCGTCCCTGGGGAGAGCAGTGGGTGAGTCCCCTGAAATGTCTTCATGCTGTAATTGCATGTCACAGAGTCAGGTCCAACTTCATTACAGGCGCAGGGAATCGATGCTAATGGGCCCTCAGCCAGCCCTGTCCTGCCTTCGGTGCTCTCATCTTGCACACAGACCTTCTCCTGCGAGCCCTGCGCTTGACCGGGGCTGTTTGATGTGCCTGGCTGCCTGCCCTGGTCCCGACGAGAGGACACAAGCGGGCACTCTGCTCTAAAGGTCATGGGGAGAGCAGACCCCCGTGGTGTAGAGTCTGAATTGCTGCTTCCTCGGTTACTAAAATAAGCCTCTCTGCAGGCACTTAGGGTCTTGTTTTTTGGAGGGGGAGCAGGGGTTGAGCTGTGCTTGCTGCACCCAGAGCAGTGTTCCCCTGCAGCTGTAGTTTGGCGCTGACCTCCTCACCCTGTTCAGGGACGAAGGGATGGGGAGGATGGGGAAGAAACTGCAGAAAGTTCTGGAAAGGCTCTGCCGGCTGTAAATGCAGTGTGTTTCTGCCCCCTCTGCAGTCTTCAGCTCACCAGCTCCACACTTGTCCTGTGTTCATCCTATCTCAGCCTCCTCCTGACTTCCCCTTAAAACAAATCATGGGAACAAGTTGTAGTTGGGAGCAAGTTCATTCTGTCCTCTTTTCCCTACCTCAAGTGTCTCCCTGTTCTGATTGCAAGGTCTTTGGGGCTGGGACTGTACGCTCCCTGTGTTTTGGCAGAAACTGCCTTAATTAGGGATTGTTCTTGGTTTGTTCTGTCATAATAAAAGGGATTCATAATAATACTGCAGTAACTCACACCAGTCTTGCTGCATTTCCTTCAAAGGAAGCACTCCAAAATAAGATGAGAGTAGATGAGATGAAGATCAGACCAGCTGTAATTACAAGTCTGCGATATCTCATTTTGGAGCAGAGCAGTTACACGCAGTAGTAGCTTGGCCAGCTCTTATTGTAGGGGAAAAACCCACACAAAAGGTATTTTTACATAAGTCTCTGTAAAATAGTCACCAATATTCATCAGAGAGAGCATGATTAAAGGCTCTCAAAGTATGATTGGAGTTGCCACTTTTCATGAGATAATTAAGATGCAGGTTTGGTGTGTGTGTATATATATATATATTCTGGTGATCTCATTATCTTCATTATTAATTAGTCTCTGTTCTTCACATTTCAGCTCGTTTCTTGTCATTAGGGTGACTCGCCTGTGAGCGATGCGTTAGTGAGATGCAGAGGAAGGGTTCTGCCTCTGGAACAGCAGAGGAGGTGCCAGCCTTTGTTCAGAACTGCTCCGGAGAAACTGCCGTGCTTTGTACCAGATCAGCAGGTTTCCCTGCCATAAACCTTTGAACAGCGTCCCCTGCCCGCTGTTTCCTGGCCAGGAGCCCCTGGTTTCAGGAGGCACTGTGGGTGCTACTGGAAATCATAGAATTGTGGAATTATAGAATGGTTTGGGTTCGAAGGTACCTTAAATATCATCTCCTTCCAGCCCCCTGCCCAAGCCTCACCACCCTCACGGAGAAGGAGTCAGCAGTGATTGTGATTAAGGCACTCAGCAATCTTCCTCCAATCCCTCAAACATGAGTATTTTTCCCAAATTCCCTCTGGCATGCTTCTGCAAGCACCTTTTTCAGTACTCATGGTGTTTCTTTGGGAGATCTGTGGGATCTGGCAGTACCAAGCATCCTTTTGCCGATGTAGCCATCTCCTTTCCAGTGGTAATGAGGATAAAAGTTTATTCTCCATTAACAGCTACTTGTCACCATCCTCAAACCCTGGACAGGACTCAAGAGCACAGGTCCTTTGCAAATACCACCTGGTAGGAGTAGGCATATGGACGGTGAGATTTAGGAAAAAACAAGGTGAATTAAGGTGGAAACTGAGTGTGAAGAAACGCCCTGCCGTTTTCTGGGTCCAGCCATTATGGCACTGGATGTGTATCCGGCATTGTAGGCTTCCCTCTGAAAAGCAGCAAATGTGCAGTTGATGGAGTCACAACTGCCGTGCTCGGGAGGTCTCAGTGTGCACAGCCTGCTCACCAAACCACGCACGGAGCCTGGAGCGTATTTCAGTGTGTGTGCCCATCTGAGCAGTCACTAACCTGCACAAATTCCTCAGCTGCCTGAAATCGTGACAGGAGAATAGACTCCGTCTCCGATGGGAAACATGTATCACGCAAGCTCTCCTTCCGTGGCGCTGACTCAGTTGAGCTGCAGCTGCACCGGGCGGAAGCTGGGTCCCAGGCAGACATGCAGAAACCCTTCCTCTGCACCCTTGCTGCTCGTAGGCATGGAGCACCTAAAGGTCTGTGGCACTCCCCAAAATCAGTCCTCATTCCTCCAAGAGAAACCAGTGATGGTCACCTGCCCTCCCTCAGCCATGACAGTGTGCTCTGCTTTTCCCTTTGTAGGAAACAAATAATAAGTCATATTAAACAGAAAATTATCACTTTACCATGAAATGTGTAAAAATAAGGTTTTTGTCTCAATGGAGATCAAAGGCAGCTTATAACAATCTCCACTTAATCAGGCTTAGCTTTAATGAAGTGAGAAATGGACCTGTATTATAGCTAGGGTTATTACTTAATAAAGATTTTATACAGTCGCACCTTAATGAGGAGTGATTGTCTAAACTCCTTACATTTTCTAGGACCTTTATGAGAAATGCTTCTATCAATGAGAGATTTGTGTCTTCTCAATTATTACTGTGTAGTAAATGTCAAAGCCCTGGGTAGAAAACTGAGCAGTGCATTCAGCAGGTGTACCACACAGTTGTGCTTATGTTCTTAACATCTCTATTATAATATTCAGTTAAACTATTGCTGCTTTATCTGTTTAATGGTTATTTTGCATTTTGCTCATCACAAGCTATTGAAAGTAGATCTGTGTCGGGTAATGGTTCTGTAATCATCAGGTTTCACAACGTCCGTAGCAGTGCCTGATCTGTGTCACAATACAAACACTTCCGACTTGCATCTTTCAGGAAACCATTACAAAATGGACTGTGCAGGTAATTATTTCATGTATGATGTTCATTCTGCAGGGACCCCCTGACATAGAACTGTCTCTCTGGAATACTGAAAGGAAAAGCAGATTTCAGAAGTGTCCTATTTAATACGCAGTGAAGTTGTCTGTCCCTAAATCTGTCTTGTGGAAATTGCTTTCCCGTTCATTGAGATCATGAGTCGGAGGATAGGTGGTTTTGGTTCCTGTTGTACTGTTCGTTATCAGCTTCCCGGGAGAGCTCCCGAACAGGAGGGGTCTGGAGCTCCACTGCCACTGCAGGGAGCCCAAGGTCTGCTGGGTCCCGTGTGTGCGGGGACCTGCCCCGAGCCAGGCCCTGCTGGGTCCCGGTGACCTCCTTGGACACGTGGGGATGGCAGTCTGTGCTGGCTGAAGCTGCACTTGGCTTTCATCTGTTGCTGTTACACTGAACCTAAGGCATCCCCCACCCTTCCAAAACTTCTGTGCTCAGCAGAGACAGAATTCTTTTCATTTTCTTTCAGTGAACTGCGAAAAGGGTCAAGTTCAGTGAATTGCTTTAAGCATTGCATATATATAAGGGTTGGGGCTAATTAATTTCTTTCTCTTCTTTTGCTTTTTGAACAGCAGTATTTTACACTTAGAAGTTGCTGGCTGTGATGAAAATGAGGGCAGGCTCAGGCAATACCTGGGACGTGAGACCTTATGTTTGTAGATCGGTTTGTGTCTGCCAGCTTTGCTCTGTTTTCTGAAAATTTCCTTATACCTTGCTTCAAGTAACTTTTGGGCCTCTCTGGAAAATGCCCTGTCTTTGGACACAATAAAGTACAAAATATTTTAGAAGTATAAAGTACTTAAATGATCTTTCAGTGATGTACATTTACAGCATCTCTGTAACTCTGTGCATGAGCACTGTTACAAAAGTACGCCCCAAAGAGCTTTGCTCCTTTTGAAATACCTGGAGGTAACTTTAAGAACAGGCTTTGGAATATGACCAGATTCAGTGCCAGGGTAAGGATAGGATTCTTTCCTTTTCCAAGTCTTTCAGTGTCTTTATGGTTGGGAGGGAGGTGTTCGTCTGCTGGCTGAATCTTGCAGGATGGTGTTTCCTTCCACGTGTGACACAGCAGTGACAACTGTGACAGTCAGTAAGGGCAGGGTTTGGCTCCCAGACAGGAATTTTTTTTTTTTATACCCCCTTCCACCTTGGAGTCCTCTGCTGCAAAGCCACAGAAACAGATTTTATTTCTTTATTTTTTTCTTTACTAGCACAGACAGCACCGTAAACACAGCTCTTATGAGGTGTTGCGAAAAAGGAAGTTACACAACTTCTAAGAAGTGAAGCCAATGTAAAACAACAGTCAGTGTGACTGTTCTCAGCCTTTTTGTTTTGCTTCTCATTATCTTGTAACTAAAGGGATTAAAATCAAGGACAAAACAGACATCACTTCCTAACAGGATCTGTTTTGCTTTGAGCACACTGAGAGTGCTTTAGCCTGACACTACCATCCTGGGAAAGCCCTACATGTGTTTAATCCTCACTGTGTTGTAGGAATGAGGGGACACCAAGCAGATGAGGCTGTTCCCAATGAACCCTGATGTCCTCAGAGATTGGTACCTGACAGCCCTCAGGGGCCGTGCCTGCTGCTGCAACCCCTTCACTTATGAGGCATCAGAAACCCAAAATCAGTCTGTAAAAATTTTTCTGTTCCATCTCAAATGTGTTCGTACACACTCACCACTTGTAGGAAGGTTGTCCATAACCCTGGGGTGGGGAGGCCCTGTCCACCCTTGAACACTTCCAGGGATGGGGCATCCACAGCTTCTCTGGGTAACCTGTGCCATGTACACACACATAATTATATAAAAACATAGAAATTACATATAAATATTTAAATAATAAACATATACTTGTATATCATTTAATGGTATATATAAGATAATGTTATATAATATAATATAGTATTATATAATACAGAGAGAATTAATCGGGTTTTAATCGGGTTTTAAGCCACATTTCATTCCTCAGNGGGCGGGGCTGCTCCCCCTGCTGCCGCCCCGCGGGGCCGCTCCGCCGCCGCCCCCCGCTCCGCCCGCCCTCTGTGCGGGGCGGGGACGGCACCGACCTCCCGGCGCCGGGCCAGGTACGGGCAGCCCGGCAGGAGGAGGAGAAGGAGGAGGAGGGAGCCGGCCGGTGTCTCCTGTGGGGTGAGGAGGAAGTTTGCGGCGGGGGTTTCGGGGGGGGTTCCACGCCGCAGCTCCCGCGCGGGCTCCCGCTCTGCCGCTCCGGGGAACCCGCGCCGGGGCTGCGGCGTGAGGAGAGGGGATCTGTGATGGAAGGGGGATCCTGGGAGCCGCTCCGCTCCGGTGGGGATCGAGAAGCGAGGGGGGAAAGCATTTCTGGGGTTTTTGCTGCGCTGTCGGCGTTTTCGTGAAATGCAGGAAATTGCAGGTAGAGCGAAACCCTGCTGGGTTTTTTTTTCTTGTTTGCCAAAGGAGGGGATTTTCGCTCCGGAGTTGTGCGTGCTGGAAGGTTGGGCTCCCTATGGAAGTGAGCAGGGGATGCTCTTATGGGAAAATTCAAACTGTATGTGTCTGTCAGCAGCCGTGTGGGGTGAAATGGGGGTGTTGGGGAAGAAGGGGGTGTCTTCCTGCATAGCTGAGCCTCATATAACACTCAGCTCTGTCACCTGAAGATGCCCAAATATCGGATTTAAACCTTTAAAAGGGGAAGAGGTGAAAAAAAGTACTTTATAAGGCTGAATGCATCAGGGGGCTTGCTCTGTAATTATTTTCTGTGGCACTGGCAATGTGTTTGGATTGCCATTACTTATTGTTGAATGTTTTTAATACCCAAATGCGGTTCTGAATGCATTTGCTGGCTCCGGGATGCTGGTGACATAGGCAGAAAAAAATTATTTGTGGTTAGCGTGTGGCAGTCACGACAGCCTGTGCTGAACTACAGATGCTGCCTGTGGCCCTCGTGTGGGACCAGCATTGCCCTGCTGCGGTCGGTGAAGTGGTTCTGCCCCTGATGGGCCTGTGTGAGATGTGTCTGGTAGCATACAAAAGCAGCTCACAGCAGAGATCTCGTAGATGCGAGCAGTTCCTGGCCTGGAGTTGTTTGTTGTGTCCCTGAAATGGAGAAGGGCAGTTGTGCTTTTCTGTTCGGCAGAAGTGACTGACTTGTGCTTCGAGATCACAGGCAGGCAAACCCTTCCTTGCTCTGTGCTGTGCTGGTTTTGAGGAGGTACTTTAATGTTGCTGCTTTGGTAGTAGGAGCAATATTTTCATTGCTCATGGCAGATTTGTAAGGCTGGGGACAGAGAGAATGATTTATTCTCATGTTATTCGGCTGATTTATCGATTTAGGTAAGGAGGAGGCACAGATGGGAGAAAACTTCTGCAATGGGTTCAGAATAGACTCCCTAAACATGAACTCCATGGTACCTGTATCCAGGCCCTTACACCAGTATAATCTCTGATTAAATTGAGCCCTTTTGCTATGCCATCATAGCTGCTTCTGTTGAAAATAGTTTTATTTCATTCAGATGACGTGTGAATGAGGGGTTTGCTCCAGTGATGGGACTCTATTGACCTATCCCAACAAAAGTTACTTTTCTGCCTGTGACCCTTCTCGTTTTTGGGGGAGGTGGGGAATAACTTGGTGTCACCCCCAAATATGTGAAGTAGTGTGGAATATTATTCTTACATCTGGGCACAGAAGGAGGGTGGAATTTCTGTTGGCTGTTGGGCAGTGTCTGCCCAAACTGAAACAAGCTTGAACTGTACCCAACACGAGATGTGGCAGCCTCCAAGCAGTTTGAAAACCTCTTTTAATGGGCTTCTTTTAAAGTTTGTTATTTGAAGAATTACTGCAAACAGCAGCAAGTCTCCCAGAAGCCACCTGATGTGCAGATGTTTCTCAGCTGTGGTTGGCTTGACAGGGCTCTTACCACCAGGGTGGTTGGGGAATCCTTGCCTTGTTCAAAGCCTGCAAAACAAAACACTTCCCGTGCCAAAATAGCAGGGGGAATGGAATTGGTTTGCTCCAGTTATTGATTAACCAGTGCTGTTACGTGTGTCAAGCGTAGCTTGATCATAACTTTTTCTTTTAAATCCAATGTCCTAGTGAAATATTTAAAATGGTTACAAAGCTAATCATGGGGTGCTGCTGAATTAAGCATTATTCAAATATTAATATTCTCAAATGCTCACCATGTTTGCATAGCTGACCCCTTAAATTCTGAATTGCAGTGTAATAATGTCATTCCTTTTGTTCTTTCTTTAGTCATTTCGGTTGATTGCTGCACCAAACATAGGATAGGCTCTGTGAGTGCTTCCTGACAACACAGAACTGCTTTGGGCACTGTGTTGCAGCTAATACTGTTGGATAGTAGTAGGGGGTCTCTGCAGATGGCTCTGCTTCGAATTGTGTTTTTGCAGTGTGCAGCCTAATGTTATAAATGATTTCCACTTGGTCCCATCTGTTTTGTCTGTGCAGGTTCAAGGGTAGAAGTACCTCCTGCCTATGTGTATATTACTGTATAAATGAAAAAAATTCCCAGTTTATTGATCAAGCCAGGGTTCATGATCAGTGGGCTCTTAGTTCGTGTTTGTCGTGTGGAGCTCGGTGATGTGCTTGGCAGCCCTTCTGCAGTTATGTGCTTTCACTTCACTGTAAGAAAGTGAAAGAGCAGGTATGTGAGAACCTTTGTTTAGAAAGAAATAAAATGTCTTTTATAAATAGATGGGGAGACTGAATTTTTTTAAAATCAGGGCTTGTGATCTTTCTGGGTAAGGGCTGCAATTCCAGTTATTCCTGCAGCAGAAATGCCTTAACCTGTGGTTTACCCAGCCACCAGCTGAAGAGCAGCCAAGGTCCTGCAGCTCCTTTCTCCTCCTAATGAGGAGCTCTTCAGGCTAATTCAGTATTTCTTAAACATGAAGTAAATTACCTTTTAGGCTTGTCTGCATTCAGAGTAACCAACGTGCTCTGGGAAGTGTTTCTGTATAAACTACAGCAAAGCCACATCCTTAATGCTTTCCCTCTGCTTGCCAACGTAAACTACTCATCATCAGGCATGGCTGGATTTCGTACTGTGTTGGAGAAACTCGAGATGTTTCTCTACCTCTTGGGGTCTGAAATTGCTCCCATTCCCAAGCATCCCTCCCTGCTGGAGACTGCTGTGTAATCTAACCCGGGTGGGTGGCAAGACAGAAATATGATTTGTGAGGTAAAAATCTTTTTTTTTTTTTTTTTCTTTAAATGGCTTTATGTCCTGGTGTTTGCTGGGAGACCAGACTTGCAGTGGTATAGAAAATAAATGCAAAAATTATAGTTTCCAAATTCCTTGGGGGAAGGGAGTTTGACCAGTGTTCCTGTAAATAATTAGCTCGTACATAGGCAGAACTGTTCCTGCCTGGGACAGCTTCTTCCTGTTCTTCACTCTGTTTGTGCCTGATGGAGCTCTGGAGGTGCCAGGAGGTGCCTCCTTCTCCTCCTCCTCCTCACCCAGGGGCTGGGGCAGCACTAGGTCAGCTCGGGGAACTCTTCACCCCTGTGCCTGCAGGGCCCGCGGGCAAGTGTGATGGGAGGGTTTTGTTATTTGTCGTGTCCCCGGTGACCTTGAGGCGTGTCAAGGAAAACACGGGTGAGCTCAGCTGTCCCCTGAGCAGCGAACACCAGTGGCAATGAGCGTCTTGTACCTTAGAGCTGGTCAGTTAGGGGTCTGAATTGAGAAGTGAGTGCTGAACTCTGCTTTAGGCATAAAATAAAGGCATTTTTTGAAAGCAGCCTCCAGCTCTTTGTCACAGCATAGGTGTTCAGCTGTAGCATTGCTTCAAAATAACATAATCTGACCATTGCTCTGACCCTGGTCTTAGACTGGTCTGTGCTGGGGGGTCTTTGGGGTGCCTTTGACCATGAGCTGCTGCTCTGTGTTTCTGTGTGAGGAGTGCTGTGACATCTGTCCAGGGCACCCAGGGCACAGATCTGTCACCAAGTGTCCCTGCCAAGGGCACGGTGAATGCTGCTGCCCTCACCTGCCCTGCTGGCAGCTTCAGCAGGGGCTGAGCCGCAGTCCCAAGCAACAAACCCTGGGAAGAGTTTGACGTTTTCTGTCCTCCCTCCCTGTTACTGCTGTTCTGACTTTAAAAATAGAATGAGATTGTCTCATCTCAAGGCAAAGGCTTCTCAAGAGGGTTAATTATGTCACATTTATTATCTGCTCTGCAGATCTTTTTAGGCAAATATGATTTTTTTTTTTTTTGTTGTACACCAGCTTTTATAAAGCAGGGTCTGCAGCACTCCCACGTACACCAAGAAGGTACTGGTGAGTGTCCCACAGCTCATTTCAACATACAGCTGCCTGCCCTGGGTGCCCTGTCCCGGAGGAGGGGGTGGCAGGGGGGTACGTGCTGTGGGCTGTCCAGCAGTTCAGTGGGAAGGGCCGTGGTTCCAGTCTGCAGGGGTCGGGCAACTTGCACAATCACAAGCATTTCACTCTAGAAATGTTACCAGAGACTTCTCAGGTAATTAGGTCTGTTTCTGCTCTTACTGGAGTGGACACCTTGGGAGTTTCCTGAGTGATGTTTGTGACATGCTCTGGTGTGCCAGCATGGTGCCACTTCGCACCACTTTTTCCAGACATGTGAAAGAAAAAGGAAACTGTCCTGCAGTTCGGAGGTAAAAGTGCCTTAAGCAATGTTGGAACGAGGTGCCAAACGATGTGGTGGGTTTAACTCTGAACTCTGGTTGAAGTGCCAGCCCCATCCCTGCTGAAGGTAATGTACTCTTGCTCCTGACACTGCACGTTAGGATGGCTTTTTGTCGGCCAAGGGATGCTCCTGGCTTTGATGAACCTCCAGGGATGGCTGATGAGTGTATGATAGTCCAGTAGTGGGAAGCAGCCCAGGGAGTGATGGGACACAACTTCAAAGTAAAAGGAAGAGCTTTTTTTTTTTTAAACTTTCTTTAGAGGATCAAATTAGCAGTCTGCTAAAGCCTTTTAATGTTAAAATTTTCAGAGCATAAACAATGACCTGTGAAAAGGAGTGCTTGGATCTGGACCCTGCGTATGATGAGGTCTGGCATCTCCATTATGGCCAATTAAAGTGACAGGTAGCAGAGTGGAAACACTCCTGACTACTGCCGTTCCCTGGCTGGCTCCAGGCTGCACGTGGCCTTTCTCCTCTGCCTTGGAAAAGGCACGATGTCACTTTGAACTTCCCAGCCAGAGCACAAAGCAGCCTTTCAGAACCCCTGTGCCCTCTGCTCGGGTGGTTCAGCAGGAACAGCCCAGAAGCTGGAGCTTGGTCTCGCAGTCAAAACGTGTTGTCCTTGAATGGCACAATTGTAGGAGACACGGATGTTATCCTGCAGAGGGGAGGGAGGCTGGCAGTGCGCTGCAGCACGGGCTGCCCTCTCTCTGGGGACTCCTCACTGCCTTTCCAGGATGCTGTCCAGCACTCGATCCCAGATCTGTATCCTAGGAATAATCTTGCCCCTAAAACTCTCTTCCAGTACCCACAACAACATGTGAAGCTTTGCTTTAAACTGAGCTTCAAATACTAGATTTGAGTAGCTGAACAGGAAGCTATTGCATTGAACAAACCAACTCGTGGCCCTAGAATAAGTTCTTATTTGAACAGCTTAGTAAAATAACAGTGCTCTGCACGCTGATCTTGAACTCAGAAAGATTTTATACTCGCAGTTACGTGGGGAGGCTCGGTGTTCTTCCGTGTTCTGCAGCAGGAGATGGAAGCAGTTTCTGTGACTTCCTCCCTGTCCCATCAGCCTACCTGTGAGCAGCCCCTGTTCTGCCCTGAGCATGGCCACAGCAGCCTGGGTGAGACAGAAAGATGTGGGCGAGAGGGAGCCGGCCGTGGGTGAGAGCTCACTCACATCATGGGCACAGATGCACCCGTGTGGTCTCAGTCCTTCTGCCTTTTCCTTTTCCGTACTTCCTCCTGATCCTGTCAGATCAAAGGGTAGATCAGCACCTCCCCACCTCAGCCTGACGACTGAAAAGGAAAGGAAATATGCAGGGGAAAACCTGTGCTTTAAAAAAATGTCCGTAGCCCACTTGGTGTAAATATGCAAATGTTTGGAGAGGAGTGGCTGTTGCTAAAACACATTAGTGAGAAATGCTTCACACCCTTCTTTGTCAGTCGGTAATTAAGAGAATCCTTGCCTTCCCATGCAGTAGCTGCTTAAATAAAGATGAGAGAGCCTGGATTTTCTCTTATGATGGAGTGCAACAGTAAGTAACTTTCATCTGAGATCATACCTGGCACACCTCCACATGGCACCTCTTCCCTTCCAGTTGTGCTGAGGTGACTTTTCACTGGGAAGAAGGCAGATGAGGAGGGTGCAGGGATTCAGACTTGCATCTGTCCCACAGCAGATTCAGCTGGTCAGAGGGGGCTTGATCCTGGTGAGGGAAGTGCCGTGACCGATCTGTATATGGCATTTTTTGTCTCTGGTTGTGTGTGATGGGTCCAGCTCCATCTAATCAGATTGCACAGTGATGGGATACTTGGATCCTCTTTTCTTCCCTGTCTCCTCCGGCATGCTGTGAGGCTGTCTAAATGTCAGGGGTGCTGGTGATTTGGCTGTGATGGGAGTGAATTTTAACGAGGCCTGCTCTTCAGCATGAATGTATTGATGTAGGCATGTCATGTAGCCTGTCTGTCAGCCAAGTTTCTAGCTTTCAGCTGCTTTATATGCATATCTTAGGATTGCTTCCAACCTGGGAAAGCCTGGTCAGGTCACTGCAGGGCAAGGCAGAGCTGAGTTCCCATACCCACCTAATGCTGACACTGCTTTCCTGCCCCACAAGGATCAGAAGGAATCCATGGGAATCGCTGTCTTCTGGCGCCTGCTTCTGTTTGGGGTGGCTGCTGCAAAGGCAGGCTGGGCTTACTCATCTGCCTTCAATGCAGCCACACAATCGCTTCTTTCGAGGAAGGGAATTCATTAGTTTCTGTGAAGTGGCCTTGGATCTGTGGGCAGCAGGTGCTTCTATAGAGCAAACTGTTGCTGAATATTCAACAGTTGCTATACAAGCGTCTGGCCGGCTGCCTGTGAAGCACTTGGAGTTATCTTGAGCATCCGATTAGATAAAGTGCAAAGCACTTAGGGCTTTACAGCAACCCGCAGCTATGTTGTGTTGGTGGTATTTTAACGTTTAGGGTTGGGTTTTCTTTTTATGAGAATCTTCCAAGATCATAAGCAGCAGCTTTATCTCTTGACTCAGCCAACAAAGAAGGGAGCTGCCTAGGAGAATGACAACCCCAGTGATTCATATTCAAGTCGTCAGAACCTCATTCTCTTGCTGGTTTCTGCTAATGACATGTGCGCTGGAAACAAATGACTCAGGCTAGAAGCGTCTATTCATCTTTAAACTCAAACTCTCCTTAGTCTCAAGTTAGCTCTCTTAAGGCTACCTGAATAACACTTGTTCTTGCCAGCCTCTAATTTGGTACATGAAATACTGTAGATATCTAAACTATGAAGGAATAATTTGAGAGGTTAATGTGCGCAATCAGCCTTCTTTTTCTTTTCTTCTCTCTTTTCTCTTTTTTTTTTTTTTTGCTGTTTAATTTCCTTAGGTGTGGTCTGTAAGCAGCTTGTGCTAAGTGTCATCATTGAAAGTATGGTTGTGTGAGAAACCACGATCACTGCACAATTGTACCTTCAAATAATTTACAGCTTTAGTCAGTAAGGTGTGGATGCCTGTTGATGGTTCAGTAGCAACGTGCCCCGATTCTGTTGTCTTGTAATAGCTTACTTAACCTGTATTAGTTGTTTTAAAGGTGCTTTGTTTGTGTTCTCCTACTGGTTATTTAGGCCACAGAAGGAAAACTTTTAATTAAATGTGTGATTGTGACAGTTGCACTGGAGGCTGGTTTCACCAAAGGAGCTGAAGAGACTCTTGAGTGGTGTTACCCGAGTTTCATGCTCTGCAGGATCTGCACGAGAGGTTCCGATGTGCCTGGGATGTTGTAGGGACTCCACAGCCCTGCATTCCCAAAGCTCAGTGATGGAGCACGTAGTCCCTACCCACAGGACACAGGCTTGCAGGCTGGAGCACGGTGCCTGTCGCTAGTCCTGGCTGCTGTGCAGCTGCTGAGATTGTGTCAGCACCGATTGGAGGTGGACCTTGAGCACTTGAACACATGAACTGGCAGCTGCTGGAGCTGCTGGAGCTTCTGGAGCTGAGCCCTCCTGCTCCTGGCAGTGTTCGTGGTGCTGCTTGCTGTGAAAGGGCTGAGGTGTTCAGCGTTTTTGGCTGCCGGGGGCTCGGAAGAGCAGCTGGGATGTGCTTCTGAAACATCCACTTTGTTTGCATGGGCAGCAGGGCCGGGGCCGGGTTTGTGAAGAGGAGCCCTGGCAGCATGGGATGGCATGTGCCCTCTCTCTGTGAGGGGGCAGCCGAGGGGAGCTCCTCCGAGGAGCTTGGCTGGCCCATGTTCTCTGTTTGTCCAGCTCCCATCAGTCCCCCAGCTCCCCACTGCTCAGCAGAAGGGAGCACCTGCTCACAGGAGGCGTTCCAACAGTGAGGCATTTCAGAAGCTCTAAAGCAGGTGCTGAGGCTTACAAGGGGTCATCACCTCAAAAACTCACTACTTCTGGGGGCTTTTTTGTCTTTCTTTTCTGTCTTTTTTTAAAATTTTTTAATAGTTTTTTTTTCCCCCATGTGGCTTTAAAAAGTGCAGGAACAGAGCAGTTACACTTTGGAAAAGAATCCCCAGCCCTGAGCAGGCTGGGGACAGCGCAGTGTGCGCTGTAGGTGTAGATCAGCACTCCCATACGGGTAAATGTGTGAAGGTTGCCAGAAAGTGATGGGGAGGAGAAGTGAGCCCTCAGCCTGTAGAGATGACACTGCACATTTAATTGCTAATGGACTCTCCAAAGAGCACCTCAGCTGCTATTATTAGGAGAAGCAAATGTGTGGTGTTACCTACAGGGAGCAAAAAGGGAGTCTTTCGTGATCTTCTTGACCTTTACTTTCTTGTGTTAATTTGTTTTATACCAGTGAGATTTTGCTTGAGCAGAGACTTCTCCAAGACCTCTGAAAAAGACGTGCTAATTGGGAGCTTCAGGGATCCACTGTGTGCTCGGTGCCCCTCTCTTTCCCTCCTGGATCAGACTTGTACCAGCTGGTGCAATTCCATAATAGCAGTCAGGCTTTATTGCATTAAACTTGTTAAGAAAATAGGAGGTCTGTGCCTGTGAGGCTCAGAGTGGGGGAGGAAAGTTCGGGGCAATGTTAGATAAACAAACACTTCTGGGTACTTCAGAAACATTGTAATTTCTCTTAACAGGCTTTGTTTTTCAATACCTTCTAAAAAGGACTTAACTGCTTGTGCAATTTGTAGACCCCTAGGTACTTTGCAAAGAGCAACAGTGGCATTGTCCCTGCTTGCTTTGGGAGGGTGCAAGGTGCAGCTCAGATGTGCTGAAGAACCCGGGGCTAAGGCAGGGCCAGGGCAGGTTCCAGGGCTGGTGTCTGACCTGCCAAACCACCATCCTCGGGGATGAGGGGCTGTGGCTCAGAGCTATAAATCTGATTGCATGAGGCAGCGTGGCTTCAATAAATACTACATGGCATAGACCAAGGATAAATCCTTTGGGACATCTCTTGGAGCAATACCTCGGGAATGTTTCAGGCATAATAAAGCTGACACAGAAAAGGGGGGAAAGGCTTTTCGAGAAATGCCAGGTGTCTTGCTGACGTTACTTGTTCATCTGGAACTCCTCTTGAAAGCTCAGCTAGAAAAGCATCCAGGTGCCTGCTCTGAGTATGTACCTGGAGATTCAAACATAGCAGGCAATGCTGGCCTTTTCCTGCTGGGGTATTCATTAGTTAATGAGGTTTGAGCAGGTGGGGTTGTTTGGAATTTCTTCAGCGTCCATATGCTAGGAGATTTCAGTTATATCAATCAGTATTTCAGGAAAAAGATGCATGGTGAGACCTGCATTTCTAACAGGAGTTTCTGTTCTGCAAATCTTAAAAAGCTGCAGCTTCTGCTTGATTTTTTCCTTTTGAAGTGGAAAAGACAATTTGTGTCATCAGCACAGAACATCACCGGTTCTGCAAAAGGGGGTTTGAGCCTCCTTGGCTCCAGCAAAGGAGCATCCAGAGGCTGTGACAAGTGGACTTGAAGCTGAGCTGTGGCAAGTGGCACCACAGGGCCGGTGTCCCAGCAAATGTGCTCACCAGAAGGGCAGGGAGTGCTGGTGATGGTGCCAGTGCCGGGGATTACCCTGAGTGGGATGATAGCTGTGCCTAAACATGAGGAATATCCCTGAATGAAATGCTCCATTTCTTGTGTCAGTGAACTAGGCTTTAAAAGCTTCACTTGCTGGCAGTAGCTCGATGGTCAGGCTGCCTGTGGAGATTGCAGGTGAGCTTTGGAGTGGAGCTCTGAGTCAGGACTTCCTCTGGAGCTCTGAGATATTTGTGTCACGTTGGATGAGAATTGTCAAAGCAGCATTGTGTGGCTGCTTATCAAAGGACACCGTAAAATCTTAGCCTTTATTTTTTCAATTAAGAATTTTTATTTGTGCCTCAGGGACAAGCAAATAGAACCCAGCTTGTCTTGGCTATTCTTAGTATTGATGGGGCAGGAAGGGGGAGGGAGAGACAAACAGCAAGAGGAAAGAGTTGCAGTAATGAGAATGCTGTCTTATTTTAGTTGATACTTAATCAAGACATGTGGTTCCAGGAAGCAAGAACATATGATTTTGCCTTTTTTTTTCCTACTCTCTTAAATCTTTGATTATCACCAAGACTTACCCTAAACAATTTAACACCTGGCAACTCTTTTTTCACCTTGCAGATTTTTGTCCATCCTCAAAGACAGAATAAACTGTTAGGCTTATCTGTTTTGCTTTTGTTTAATCTATAATGTTAATCAAAGGACTAACTCACGGTGACTCATGGATTATCATCTCTCAAAAGATGCCTCATTTTGTTAAAAAACTTTGAGGATATTTATTACTTCAAGTGCATTTTGTTAGTAAATTAGGGAAAAGCTGCTTGCAAATTATAGCTGGGTGTTGTGTCCTTCTCTCCTGTGAAGTCAGAGACAGTACTTGAGCCCCTCTGGAAGGTACAGGCTACTTCATTGGCTTGCAGGAGCTGGCCTTGTAAAGCAGGTCAGCTTCTTGTTTCTTGGCTTTTATTCAGTATCACTCTTGCTTACTAGGGCATCCAGGCAGTGGATTATTGCTTCTCCTGTATCTGCTGAGCTGCCTTAAGGGATGATCTGAACTGACTCCTGCTTTTCCTTGTGCCAGGGCGGTGAAATCCAGGACTGTGCCTACTTGGACAGCGAAAGCGCCTACAGCGAGTCGGAGCTGTTTCCTGATGAGGACACGATGACTCTGGCGCAGCAGGAGCTTCACCATGAGTCTGACATGGACAGCGCCATCGAGAGCGCCCAGAGCTCCGAGGCCTCGGACATCTGTCGGAGCGAGGACAAGGACGGGGTGCTCGGTGGCCTCTTCCTGCCCGGTGACAAGTGAGTGGTGCTCTTCTCTGTGGCAGCTCCGTTCCGAGGCGTGTGCCAGGGAGGAAGGAGCCTGTACATGGTTAATCCCTGCTGAGGGAGGCTGAGGATGGCTGATGGATTTAGAAACTTAACATCCCTTTACAACATAAGGGGGATGGATGTCCAGGTCCTCTAAGTGGCTTAGATAGTCTCAGTCCTGGCTCCTTCTGGCACATCCTGGGAGCACTCACTGGACTTGCATGATGTGTGTTGAAGTGAAAGCACTGGGTCTCTCCAGAATGGATCACTGCATTAACATTCCCCCAAAACTTAGGTTCTTCTCTGTTGCCATAAGCTTTATATGCTGGAATTAAATACTTCCTGCAAAGCACTTCTGTATGGGGAATGCTGCTGTAGTGTTTTGTACAGCTAGTTACCTGATGTTGTGGGCTCTGCTGATTTGCTTTGCAACTTCATGTACCAAGTTAATTGTTTGTGTTTCTAATTTTCCATAACCTTTATTGTGCAACAGTAAATTGTGTTTAACAGAGGGTGTCCTGGCATGTGTGTGTGTAACCATAGTTTGCTGTTAACACCAGTGTCTCTGTAACCCTAACTTGACTTCCCAGGTGTGGACCTGGGAGTGCTGGTTAAAGATGACTGAGGGGGGAAAGGACCAAACTTGGTTTTGTCCTGCTTTGAACTGAGTTAATGCAGTACCACAGGACAGGGCTCAAATGGGCTTGCATTGTAAGCCTCTGCCTTGTCTTCCCTATTTTTGGCCTGTCATCTTGATTTGTGCCTCTTGAGCTTTGTTCATTGCTAAGGCAGCCTCTCTTCTCTCTCTGGGCCTCCTCGGGTGCTCCCTGTGCAGCCTCATTCCTGCCCTCCTCCTGAATTTCTCAGCTAGCTGAGTTCTGGCCTTCTCCCATTTGCCCAAGCAACCTCAGAGACTTTCTCAAGATAATTACAGTTTTCATCAGCTCTTTATCAAACCTGTCTCCTTTGCTTGCCATTCCCAGTTCTCTAAAGCCCCATCCTTGCGGTGACTTTTTCCCGTGCTGTGTTTAAAATGTTTTTCCTCCGAGCTGTGCCAGTCAGGCTCTTGTGAAGGGGGTGGGGAAGGCGCTGTGCCTCCTGTACCCTCCTTCTAGAGCAGGCAGGAACTACCAGGAGCTGCTGTGCTACTGCTGACAGACCTTGGTTTATCCTCTGAGACCTCCTCAGCTTTGGTAAATCTATGGGGAAAAAAAACTTACAAAGCTTCATGCTTTTGTGTTGTAAGAGGCAATAGAGAGATTTACTTTGGGCAATAGAAAGATTTATTTTGTTGCTTATTGAAGAAGCAGGTGGGTTGGGTATCCAGGTGTGTCAGCCAGCTGAAATCCTGCTCAGGAGATTACCCTTAAAAACAAACAAAAAAAACCCCAAACAAACAAAAAAGCACCAAACACTTGAAAGTTCCCTTCAGAAAGTGTTAGAATGAGGAAAATCAGTTGCTTTTAGCAACTCCTTTGCAAATGACTGTGTGATTCCTAGACCTCCAATCCTGCTGGAAGTGTTAAAGGAGCTTCTCCCCAAACTGACTTGGTGTAACTACAACTGAGATGCAAACAGTAGGATTGTAAGATCTCCCAAAAACTTATCAATACACAGTAGGTCCATGCACAGCAGCACTTTATGAATAAATGTTAGTATGATCTGTTGAGTTTCTCACTAATCCCTCAGCCAAGGAGCCTTGTTAGATAAGTTTGATCTATTTCTAGTATGAATATTCCTATCTTCATCCTTTAATACTGTGCCAGGTTTGACTTGCCCTAATTTCTGTTAATGTGAATTAGATAAATGAGTTGCAGGTTATAAATGGATCTCATCAAAACAGGGGAAACAAAAGATCATACATCTGAAATGTTGGCAGGCTTCCTCTGCTACTAATTGCTTTTGGAGGGAAGGGATATGCAAATAATGCTTGCACCATCCACCAAAGGAACACTGGTGCATCTCTTGTTTACAGCTCGCAAGTGGAGTATTACAGAAAGAACTCTCCCTGTAGGGACATTGGGAGGTTCAAGGTAGACTTAGAAGAAGTCTAGGAGGAAATATTGTTGAGCTGCTGGAGAACAGTGTCACCTGGGAGCTACTGTCCTGTGGCTCAGCTGGTGGAGCTGGAGATCCCAGCACTGTGCACTGAAGCAAAGGGAGAGGAAAACTGGACCCAACCTGCACAAAGTGCCAGCAGATTCCGTCAGTGCCTTGTCTGTACTGTCTGATGGAGAGGGAGCAGCTGGGAAATGCCAGGACTTCACAACTGAAGCATCTATTTCAGGTCTTGCAGAAGTGTTTTCTGTAGGGAGAAGTGTGTTTCTAAGAACTTGAATGTGAATTTACTGGCTCGTCTGTTTGAATGCCTCAAGGTGGGAGCTGAGCAAACCTGTGTAAAACACCTGCACTGTGCAGGTACACTGCACAGGGCAGTCTGGACTCTGGGCAGGTGAACCCTGTGCAGGTGAACGCTGTGCACCCTCTGCAGCTGCCTAACTCTGTTTTATGAGGTTTGATGTGCTCAAAACTGCTCTGCCAGCTGCTTTCCAGTGGTGCCTGGCTCTGCTGATCTATTTAGCTATGTGCCCTCTTCCTCTGAAGTCACAGGGTCCTGCCATTCCCTACCCATTTGGCATCATTTTAGGTACTTTTCTGGTAGTTAGACAGCCTTTTCCTGTGGTCCATATCTCATCTGAAAGGCACAGGTTGTCCTGATGGAAGGAAGGGCAGGAACCCAGCCTCTGTTAGGTCACATCAGTAGCTTTAGTGACTCTCTGGTATGTGGTGAGCTGAGGTTTCTTTCTGGCCACACAGAAGAGAGTGGGTGGGACTCCTGGGGTGTGGGAGAGGGTTTGTGAGGATTACTGCGAAACTCTGTGATTGTGAAATAGAGTGACAGCCTCTGTCTTACAGCTGTTCTCTCACTATCCCATGCATTTGGAGCTGTCTGCATGGTTCCTGCACTCAGAGCAGAAATCCCCATGTGGTCTTCACGTGGAAATGGTGGCTAACGATCATGAAGGTGTGCTCTTGAAAGCGAAACGGTTTGTGTTGATCCAGACTTGTCACACAGGTACCTTGTTCATGGATTCTCTGCTCTTGTCTCTGAAGGCACTCTGTCGGCTGCACATCGGGTGCATTTAGCACTTCAGGGTTTGAGCACAAAGTAAGTGGGTTACAACTTCGAAGAGGGGACAGCCTGTAAAGGTGGAAGATTCCACATGAGGTGAGGTGCTATCAAAGTCGGCCTTCGAGATGTTTTGACCTCTTGTTTCAGGTCAAGTCCTCAAAACCCTTCTGCAGCATCTGACCTCTCCACTTACTCCACCGCCTCCCTGATCAGTAATGAAGAGCAGTTTGAAGACTATGGGGAAGGAGATGATGTGGATTTTACTCCCAGTAGCCCATGCCCTGATGATGAGACCAGAACCAACGCCTACTCTGACCTTGGCTCATCTGTATCTTCCAGGTTGCTCGTTATTCATTAACAAACAATTTTTCATTTCTATTCTTCTCTGACCATACCAGAGTTTACACTGGTTACACAGACTCACCTTATAAACAAAATGTTATCAGTTCATTTCCTGCCCTTCAATTGACAGACTGCATTTAATAATAAGAGCTATAGCAAATATGTTGCTTCTGATAACCTCTGTCGGGTTCTGTTGAAATAATTGGGCTGTTTTGCTTGTAGAGATTTCTTTCTGTTGCACACAGTAATTCCACAGTTCAGGGCTAGTACTGGAAGGGATCTGCTGCAATGGAAACCAGCTTAGCATTATGTACCCACCTTGATACAGTGGAGAGAAGAGAGCTGTTTCCCTTGAGTGTTCCGGCATTACAAATCCTTGGCACTAATCTGTGAGGGGAACTGCTGCATATGTCCAGGGGGTTATTAGAGACAAGCATCCTATTGACTTGGAATGTCTTGGAAGCCATAAGCAAGTAGCTGCTGTCTGTCAGGAGCTAGAAATGCCACGGCAGTGCACTTGCTTCCTGCATGTGACCTCAGTCTCTGCAGCTCTTACATCCTATGGCCAAGGCAGGTCCAGATTTTACAGTCCTTCCCCAAGCAAGGGAATGGGTGAGCAGGGTTGGGAAGCGCTGAGCATGAAGATTCTCTAGGATTTGTCTGCTTGGATCAATAGCACATGGAGGTCTTGTGCTTCATTGCTAACACAGGGCAAGCTCACTGCATCCTTCTGTTCTGCATGAGACCCCCACGTGCTCCCCTCTGTTTCCAGCACTTCTGCAGTCCAGTCTGGCCACCTCTGTCATGCATGCAGAGCCAGACCCCTCTCCACTGCCCCCTCATGATGATGGCTTGTGTCCTTCATCCCCTCTTTCCTCAGGTGTATGCAGCCCTTTCCATTCTCATTCCTGGGGCTCAGTGCACTTCATGCCATGGTTGCTCTCTTTAATTTGAGTTTATTTTCTCTTTGTCATGCCAAGAGATACTGTTATCTCCTATTTAGACCTGTGTCCACTTCTTTCCTCCTCATTCCAGGGTTCCTTTCATCCTACCATCTGAGGGGGTTTGTGTGACTTCTTACCAGACCACTCTGTTTTTCATCTTCCTGCCTTTCTCTTGGGGGGAAAAGACTCTCCAGGTTGCATGCCAGGCTCTAGTGGGAAGATGGGCAAGATGAGAGTGGGACATTGCTGAGGTGGAACATACTCACGTGGCTGCCTTTGCTACATGCATCACAGTGAACCCCATGTACCTTTTGCTCTTCTTCTGGTCACCCAAACTGATTCTTTCCACTGACACCCAGAAACATCCACATCCTCTGGAAGGCCTGAGCTCAGACAGGTGGACTTGCCCTAAGACTGGCTTTGTCCATCATTAGCTCTGAGTTAGAACTTTGGTTAGAGATGGTTCTTCAAGTCCCTCATCAGTGATTCTGACACACAGACACAAGGAAAACCTGTTGTGGGTTGGTTACTACAGCCAGTAACATCTCTCCTTTCCTGCAAACAGTGCTGGCCAAACCCCCCGAAAAATGAGACATGTTTATAACAGCGAGTTACTGGATGTTTACTGCTCACAGTGCTGCAAAAAGATAAATCTCCTCAACGATTTGGAAGCCAGGCTGAAAAACTTGAAAGCAAACAGGTAAGCAGCCTATTGCACTGCTTTTGGCAATGCCCCCTTGATATGGGACTGGCATATAGCAGGAGGAGAGGGAGAGCGAGCCCTCTCCTTTCCTGTAGCCCATTCCATCTTACACGTGTGTTGTTCTTACAAAACGGCAAGAAATGTAGACTTAGACTCCTAGGTCCAAAATGCTGTTCTTCATTAGCTGTTAAGTATTTTTCTGACTTAAGGTGCAGACAGCATTAATAAACTCAAGTATTTTAACCAATGAGCTCTTTGATTGCAGAGTGAGAGTGATATTTCCAGGAATTTTCCCCAGGAAGTGGGATCTGGTATGCTGCTTAGTGCAAATCTACAGTTAGCTACTGCTTTCTCCAGGTGGGAAGGAGGGATCTGCAGATCCTTGGCTAATGCACATAACCTCACATATACCTCTCCTAAAGCTACTGGTCAGCAGAGGTACTTGGCTCCTGTGGGACTTTTTGTGTGTCCTCAAGGGAACTTGGAAAAATGATGAATTCTATGGCAGAAGTTACTTATGGAGTTCTTTGCAATTTCAGCTTTTTCCATATGTTTCTGTCTCTGCCACTCCATCCACTCCTAAGCTGTGCTGAGCACTTGGAAAGTGCTTCCAGCAATCACCTAGAGTTTTTGAAGGGAATTATTTGGTGGGATTTTAGCTCCCCCTAGAAACTGGATGTGAATCCTGCCTCTCGGCGTAATCCTTGGGACAGAGCTCACTGCACTGCTGCTTCTCTTGATGCACAGCAGCCTCGAGCTTGTCATGAACAATGTTCCTGCCCCAGCAGGGAGTCTGCCAGCACCCAGACCGGGACCAGCCGGGGCTTTGGGAATTTTCTGAGCGAGGCTGGATATGCCTGACCAAGAGCCATGTCTGTGCACACAGAGATGTGACACCCTCTTACCGAGAGATGCAGCAGGGGATTTTGATCTGGTTCCAGTGCTGTTGTTTGCAGTGGGTCTTTATTTAGATAGCGCCAGTCTCTGGCTGCACGAGGGAACTGTCAAAATGGAAAGACCTCAGTTCCTGTGCTGAACTGGGAAGCATTATGGGGAAGGATAAACTAACTGTTCATAAAATCATCTAAAAACTGGGAGTCCAGAATAAGTGTCCATCACTAACTCGGTGTCCCTTTGTGGTGTTTCTAGTGTTAGTTTTGCTCTGATTTACACTGACAAATCTCTGCTAAATATAACAGTACTTGCAAATTGACTCATTAATGATCACAGTAATTTGTGGCTTCATTCATCTTCGCGTTGTTAGTAACTGCAGCTTTTGATTCAGTTGTTAAAGAATATTGTTCACAGAATCATCTTTTGACTTTGCTAAAAAGTCAGTATTATATTTCATTGTGCAATTAAAATTGAATCAAATAAGTGTTTAATTCCTATATCATTCCTTCTGTATCCATGTAGCCCTAACAGGAAAATATCAAGCACAGCTTTTGGAAGGTAAGGTTCTTCAACTTTTCTATGGGTATTTGTGGAATCAGCTGTAACAATTCCTTAAGTGGGAGTGGGAGGAGAGGAATAAGTTTAGAAAAGCAAAAATATACCAAGATAAGTTTTTAAGGGAAGGGGCCTGTGTCTGGATAGGGATGTTGCAGAATATAGGAGCCCTTGCTAGTCTTGGAGCAGGCCCCTGAACTGGAAAGTGCTCTGTTAAAAATACAGATAGCTTTTGCTTCCTTATCTGCCAGATGTATTCCTTGATACTGCTATTCCATCATTCCAGCTACTGCTTTTTTAACCCTCATGATGTGGGCCTTGCTGCTGTTGTTGCCAAAATGTGAAGGAAAGCAAGAGCACCCTTTTAAAAAGGACATACAGAATTGTCATCTTTGAATGAACCAGCCCTGGGCTGGGGAGGGCTCTAAGGTTCAAGAACATTTTAGATTATCTCCAGTGTTACATGTTCCGACACTATTCCGCAGTGGGAACTGCTTGAGATTTCTTTTTTTCTGTTTATTTTAAAGTTCTCATTGTATGAAATTTTTCTAGCTTAACTGTACCAACCAACGTGCAATGGTGACCTTATTTTAAATTTCTAATAAGGCAAATACAATTCAGTGCATAGTGTGAATAAGACTTAAGTATTTTTTAAACTATGTTAATGCTGATGGCAGATCCTATCAAAAGCAACAAAGAACTCACTCCCTAGAACTAATGTCATTGACTGTGCTCAGTATGACTTCATTTAGCTACCAGTCTCTTGTAAGACTTGTGCTTAAACAGTTGTAATTGTCACTGAAATGGTTGCACAGATTTTACCATCAGAAGTTCAAAGTCTGAAGCCAGACTCTTTGTCCTCCCTCCTCATCAAGCCAAATAATTATCCTTCTGATCTTTCAGGCAACTCTTCCACAACAGTAACTTCAGCAGCAGTAATGGCAGCACAGAAGACTTGTTCAGAGATAGTATAGACTCCTGTGACAATGATATCACTGAAAAGGTGAGAATCTGTGTGCCCTGTGAGTAATGTACCCAACCAAATCCTGCTGGAGCCCTGCACCAGGGGATGAAGGTCTTGCTCAGAATTACCTGTGGTCTGAAGTAGCTCGTTCAAAATGTCCTTGATGTTCTGTTACTATTACAATTTTGCTTGGCAGTAATGGAAGAACTGTGCAAGCACAGATCTAGGCATTGTGTTAGGAATTCTTTATGGTGTACTTGCAGTGATCACCATCAAGGAAGATGCAGGGTCTGGTGAACTCAAAATTTTGGAGCTTAATTTCGCTGCTGGCTTTGCAGAGAAATATGCCCCCTTTTAAAATGGTAGAGTAGCTAAATGCCAGTTAGGAACAGTGAAGGGGTGTTTGAAGAGACACTCAAACTCAGTTTTTTCCGCTTCCCCTTCCAGGTAACATACCTGGAGAAGAAGGTGACAGAACTGGAGAATGATAGCCTGACAAATGGTGACCTGAAGAGCAAACTGAAACAAGAGAACACACAGCTGGTTCACAGGTAACAAAGCACAGAGCCAGGTCTCCTCACCATGGCAGAGCAAAGCTAGAGCACAGTTGTGGGGAAGGAATATCTCTACCTGTAGAGTGTGACCAAGTCTTCTTCCTTAATGCTGACAGATGAAATAAGGCTTAATTGAAGCAGTCCAGGTGGAATAGGGCTGCCTTGCTGAATTTCCAGCAGGAAGAGGCCTCCAAACCAGTGTCTTTAACACTTGTTATGGGCTTGTACAGAGAAAACTGTTCTGCTGTAAGAGAGGTTACCATTGGTGATTGATTGTTTTGTTTGGTTTTTTCTTTTGTGTAGCAAGAGCAGAAGGTTGGGTCGTAGTCCCAGTTTGAGACTGAAAGAATAGTGGATGAAGTGATACTATTTAATTCTATGTTTATTGGTAAGATTAGATACTATGAGAGATACTGGAACAGGTTAAATGCCAAGAGAGATGGTGAATTAGAATGAAATAGAGGAATGAGCAGGAAAGAGATGAAGTTGCTCAGTTATTTTTTACGTACTTGCAAAGCTGTTACTGAAATGAGATCTGGTTTCCTCAGAGTTCATGAGCTAGAGGAACTATTGAAAGACCAAGAAACGTCAGCAGAACAGACCCTGGAAGAAGAGATAAAGAGACACAGAGAAGCTTACAGCAAGTATGAAAAAGAGAAAGGCACTGAAATTGAACTGCTAAATACAAGGTAACAAACATCTTGGTGCCACCCTGAACAGGGTACAAAGTCTTCTTTTCTTCGCTTTTCCTTTGCTTGTAAATGTAGGCTGTTCGTCAGCAGACAGTGCACAGATGGTGGCAGGTTGGCAGCTCTCTAGAGTAGCTCTGCAGTCACATGTCTAATGCCCAAAAGCTTGGAGGATGCTTTACATTAATGCTTTAATCCACATGGCCTATGTAGATAGCTTAGCTGGATATTTGGCATGGATTCAAGGAGGGAATTGTGACCAGTTCTAGCAAACACTTGTGCCTGCGTTTGTTTTTTCCAGCTTACTGTTTTTCAGATACCTGTTGTTAGGAGCATAAGAATCTGAGGGTCAGTGTAGCATTTGGGGCCTTAAAAACAAATAAAAAGGCTCATGTTAAAAAGTGCTATGATTAGAAATATTTCCCCTGTTCAGTCTTTCTGTTAAGAGAGAGTGAGATGGCTTTTTAGAGCACACTATTTTGCATGTCCATGTTCTAGAAGAGGTATTTGCTGCAAGATTTTTGTTATTAACACAGGGTTCAGCAACTGGAAGAAGAAAATGGTGATCTGAAAAGCACTGTCACACGGCTGAAGTCCCAAACGGAGAGATTAGACGAGGTAACAAAACTCCTGAGTGCTTGAGCAATTTAACAGCATTTTCATTTTGTGTAAGAGCAAACTCTTACTGTGCTTGGCCCAGCTTCTTTAATTTTATTTATTATTATTATTATTATTATTATTATTATTATTATTATTATTAAATATTAAGATTATTATTATTAAATTTTATTATTAAGATAATTAATGAAATTGGAACACTGATCACCTTTAGATGGAGGGATGTCCCGAGACACAAGCCAGCTTATGACCAGCTGTGTCTGTAGATTCCTGCTGTGAAACTGAGCGTGTCTCCTGCATTTGCCAGCCTGTTCTGAAGTTCCCCGTTTGTTCCAGGAGAGGCAACGCATGTCAGACAGGCTGGAAGACACAAGTCTGCGACTGAAGGACGAGATGGATTTGTACAAGAGGATGATGGACAAGCTGCGGCAGAACAGGCTGGAATTCAACAAGGAGAGGGAAGCCACACAGGAGGTAGGTGCGAAGAGGGAGGTAAGGCCAGGCAATCACATCCTCCATAGCTGGAAGCCCAGCTGAAAATGGGCAGACAGGATGAACACTGAGCTCATCACATCCAGTGAACGTATTGCTGGGGTGTTTCTGTGGGAGGAGTGCTCACAAGGTGATGAGTGCTGCAGGAATACTTAATAAATGGCAATCCCTGACCCAAAGGGTTTACAACTCTTAGAGAACTGTGTGTCCTAACATTTCCTATACTCTGTTTGCAAGGGGAATTATGCTTCTCGGGCATGAAGCTTAGCAATCAGAGCCATTTCCAGCTCTGGGGCAGTTTAGGGGACCTGTGCTTGCATAGGAAGAGTAAGGGGCCGTATTGTGGGACTGTGGCCACAGGCAGGTTCAGGGAGTGCTTGTGTCCAGGGGCAGAGGGGCTGTGTGCAGGGAGGGCTGCACAGACACGGCCTGTTTGCTGCCCACAGCTCATCGAAGACCTGCGGAAGGAACTGGAGCACTTGCAGCTGTACAAGCTGGAATGTGAACGTCCTGGACGTGGGAGAAGCTCTTCCTCCAGCCTGAGTGAATTCAATGCCAAAACCAGAGAGGTGGAAATGGAGCACGAAATAAAACGGCTGAAGCAGGTGAGCAGGGAAGGGCCTCTCAATCCTCATCAAAGGTACAGGAATGCCTAGAAAAATGCCTATAACTGCAAGCCCAAGCACTGTGCCTTCAGATTTTGTCGTCCCCCTTCTCACACAAGCCCAAGATCCACGCTGCATCTGTGCAGGACTTCTTTGCATTGGTGATGTAAATTATGCCATAGGCAAACTCAGGCAGAGAGGCCTTGTCACAGGAGGTAAGAGTTGCTGTCAGCTTGCAGCCTCGCCATATGTCATCTGAGCTACCTGTGATATTAAAATATTATTTATTTTTTAATGAAACCTTGGAGGAAGAACTTAAAAGCAATGTCTTTTTATCCTGAAATAGGAGAATCAGAAACTTCGTGACCAAAATGATGATCTTAATGGACAGATTCTAAGTCTTAGTCTTTATGAAGCTAAAAACCTCTTTGCAACGCAAACAAAAGCCCAGTCACTGGCTGCTGAAATCGATTCTGCATCAAGAGATGAGGTAATGTGCTTTTCTAATCAAGTACTACATCCAAGAATATGCCATTTTCAATGTAATTAACTGTTAAGGTTGAACTATCTAAAGTTGACAAATGTACAACAGAAAATTCTGCTTCGCTAGGAGTTCAAGAGTGTTAGAAGATTGCCTTAAATATAACACTTGGGATGCATCTGGTAATATAACTCTCCCATTTCTCTCTCTCTAAAAATTGGAATTATTAGCATCTCAGTGAACTGTTTTATGGTTTTAACATCTTCTGTCTTGCAGGGTATTGTGATAGTGTGATATTAATGTCATCCATGTCACAGAAATTGCCATCACTAGTTATTTTAATTTTTACTTTCTGTTCTAGATTTAGTTCTAAGTTACTTCAGTAACAAGCTCTCACTTAGATATCTATTTGAGCTATATATTCCCTGTAGCAGAGCTGAATTCTTGGAGAAAGTAACTAGTGTGCAAATAGTAATTTGGTAATGCTTTGAAAGATATTTTGGGAGACCCATTTGTATGTGGGCTGAGTCCAGCTGGTGTAGCTGCCTTTGAGCTCCAGGACAGATTGTGAGATCGGGCCAATGGATACATAAGAGCTCCCAGGGAAGAAGACAGGTTGGTGGTGAAGGAGATTAAAGGAATTTTTGTCCTTGATGCTCTGTCTCTTCCAGACAGAACTTCCCATTTCATGAATAAAATGAAAAACGTCTTGATACAGAAAAGTCCTTTTTACCCAGTCTGTACTGGACTGACCTGTCAGCCTTAGCTCCTGGGCAGGCCCTTGAAGTGAAGAGCATTTTTGAGAACTTAATTTCTTGCTGAACCAGAGCACTGTGAAGAAAGGCTGTTTAATTGTTGATCTCTAATTAGGTAAAAGCAAACTTGCTTTTTCTATTGTCAAGAAAAATCTCACTTTCTCCTCGATCTCATGGCTCTGGCTCATGCAAGGAATATCCAGCACTGCCCCTTTAAAAGAGGAAAGTGCCTGAAAGCTGTGGCCCAGACCCAGGAAAACCTCACAGACCTGCACAAACTGTTGCCATTGTGCCTTTTCTCCTGTATAATCAGAACAAGGGTAAGAACCTGCAGATTCACTTCTGTGAAGTCTTATGAAAATGGACATGCAAATTACATGAGCTCGAGGAGGATCTGGGGCTCTGACATCTCCTGCACTGAGATGAAGCACTCCTCCATGGTGTGCGTGCAGCATGGAGCGTGTGTTAGATGGGAATTCGTCTCAAATGATCTGCCAAAAGATCCCTGGTGGTGACTTCACCACCTTCCTTGATAGCAAAGATCTGTAACATACAGGTTGTTTCTAATATGGGTACAGGGAGGAGCTTGAGGTCGAAAACCTGTCAGAAAAGGAACTGGTAATCCTGAGCAGGCACTGGTCTCTCACCTGTCTCCATTTCATGCTGTTACGTAAACTACTGAGATGTTTCAGGAGTAACTTGGAAATGTTGTGTTTTAGCTCATGGAAGCCCTCAAAGAACAGGAAGAGATAAATTACAGATTACGACAGTATATGGACAAGATAATTTTGGCAATCCTGGACCACAATCCATCTATCTTGGAAATAAAGAATTGAAGAGAATATGAGAAGGAAAAGCAGCAACTGCCTGATAATTCTGCACATGCCACTGGATCTAAGCAGCACTCTGATACTGTAAATGAATCTATAAATATATATATATACACTAGGTGTGAGTGTGGGTGCGCGGGTGTGTTTTTATGATGTTTGGTACACTGTTATTTGTCATTTAATTGGCTTGGTTAGACTTTTTCCATGCACTTTCAATACCTGTGATGAGATGGATACTGTATATTAATGTAATAACAATATAACTGGATCTTGCTGTTTTAGATACTGGACAAAATTACTCTACCTCTAGTTGTAAAGGTAAAAAAAGACAATGGAAACATATGGATGTGGCCCTAATTTTAGGAGCAAGAATTTTTTTCTTCATTCTTCCAGGAATTTGGGTACCGCAAACCAATTGACATACCCAGGTTCAGTTCCTGACTGGTGCTGACTCTGTAATTTCCTAATTGATTTAGTTTTAGTACTTAAATCACACATCAGATTAAAAAAACAAACGAAAACACAACAAAACCCAGACTTTGGGAAAAGACACAAAGTAAATGGGAAGAAAAGGAAGATATTGCATAATTTTTGCTGTTTATGAAAAATCACCATCCACTTGTTTGCCACTGTCAGCACAAAGTGTTTTTGATGTAAGATCACTTTGGAGCCTGCTTTGGGATGCTCTGAGCCTGCTCTTTAGCGTGTGTGCATGTGTGTTTTTTATGCCAGGGTCCCTGTAGCATTGAGGCGAAGAGCTTTTCAAATCTGTTCCCCTATTTTCAGGGGTATATCGTGGGCCATTAAGATGAATTCTGGGATCCTGTCCCTTCCCCTCACCCTGATTTTAAAGATTTCACTGAAGGAACACATTCCAGTTCTTACCAAAAGAGAAACAGAAAAGAAAAAAAAAA
>VZTX01005668.1:47012-57488 GCA_013400915.1 Pardalotus punctatus
AAAAAAAAAAAAAAAAAAAAAAAAGCATGAAATATCTCACTTCAGGGGGAGGAGGAGAGCCAGCCCTCGACATTATGTGCTGAGTTGCTTTCCCACCCCAGCCAGCAGCACTCCTTTGAGAATGGCATTTTTTGGGCAGGCTGAGAGGAACGGCTGGTTCCTGGCACAGCGGTGGAGGGCAGTCTGATGTGGAGTGGCTTTTACCTAGAGGGCAGGAAAAAGAAAAGAGCTTGGTCTTGCAGGAGTTGCCAGTCCAGACTGAGCGCACACGTGCATATCTAAAGCTCTGAGGAGGGAACACATCCTGATTTAGATGAGCAGTTGTGCAGGGCTTAACTTTAAGTGTGTGCTGCAACTGCTCATAAAATCAGTGGGACAGAACATAAGCTTTAAAGTTGAGCGTATGCTTAAATGCTGCCTTAAATAGGGATGACTTCAACATGTGCCTGTGTTCTCCAGAGCTGGATCTATACTGTAGGGCTAGGACCTTTTTAATTAATAATGTAGCTTATATAAGGAGCTTATGGAATTGTTTGGGTAGTTGAATGCTAAAAACAAATTTTATTCCATGCACTTTTTAAAAAAGCAAAAGTTTCACACTTTTCATTCACACCAACTGGCACAGAAAAATAGGCCCGAGTATCTGGCTTTCCCCGGTGCATAGAGATGTTTCCTCTATCGAATACACTCCCCAGAAGAACGTTACAGTAGCAATGACTGTGCTTTTCTGTGTATTTCTTGCTGTTGGCAGTGTCTTGCCCCTAGTATTCTCTTGATGTATCTTGGTGTGTATATGTGATGCATTTTTCCTGAAATTGAATACATAGAACTGTATTCAGTTATGGATGTAAATACATATATATTTTTCTGCAATCTCTGTGCTCTTCCCTTCAGTGATGTGTTACTGGAGCGATGGGAAGCAGGGGACGTACTGAAATCAGGCTTTCTTGAAGGCAAGAAAATAAAAACAGTTTGTTTCTATGTATCTGCATTAGGCAGGTGTAAAGTAAGTGGAAAGGGATAGGGAGCAGAGGAATGGCTGTGGGACACAACACCCCAGTGCACAAAGGTCTGCAGTGCTCTGGGAGAAATGGGACCTTCTGGTTCAAACAGTGACAAAACCAGTCTCAGGGCTGGGTTCCTGAGGCTCTAGGGTAGTGTGGACAAAAGGATTTAAAGACCACTCCTTTGTCACCTGGGAATGTAAGATTTCCTGTAGTACATTGCAGCAGCTTCGGTTTGTGTAGAGGTAGGTGGAACCCCATGGAAACCCCACGCGTGTGCCTTTCCCACCTGCTGCTGCTTCTGGATGCCACCCAGAGGGTGGGAGAGGAAGAGCTCGGCCAGCTCAGTGCTTCCTGCCTGCAGGACTCCTCACCTGCACGTCAGTGATGGCATTTCCCTCTGCCTGGTGCTGTCTGGGGGCTGTGCCAGGGTCTTTAGTCTTTTTCTAGGTCACAGAGAACTCTTTGACACTGTGGGGGCTGTTGCTGACCTGCTGTGATGAGCAGGGTGACAGCAGCCCTGCTTCTGGAGCTGACTGTGTTCGGGAAGTTGCGCTGCTGTCCTGCTCTTGTGCGGTGGATTTCAGTAAGAGTGAAGCTGTTGCAGCTTAGATAGTGACTTAATGATTTCCCCTAATTATTTTTAAGTAAGCTGGACTTGGCTTCAAAATTTTAATGATTGATATAAAGCCCATTCCCATTAGGGTGGAGCATCAGCAAATACTGAGGATGTTTCACTGAAAGCAAAGCCCATGGACTTGAAGAGAAGGCGTGACTATAGTGATAGCCAAGTTTTTGTGCACATAATTATATGTAGGAGGTGAATAGTCACTAGTAGTGACAAATAGGCACTGAATCTGGCCGAAATCCCGAAAGGGATATTCTGGCCAAGGGTACCCAGCAGTGGAAATTTCTTAAAACTTGCGGGACTTCATGTTCAGCTCTGTACCCAAGTGCATTAGTGTTTAGAAGCTCTTCCTTGCTCCAGTGTTTGCATTTGAAGAGATGTCTTACCACCATGTTGGTGATGTTTGTATCTGTTTGATTGTGTAAAGGAGGTATCCTTCTGCTCCTGTGGGGCCCTCGGTGTGGTAATGCCATCTGTTACTGTGGAAATCATATCCAGATATTTGCTGTGTTTGACAAATAATGTAAGTTGGAGGTGGGAGAGGCATTTCACTGGCAGATATATTTTCCTCTAAGGCATCCACTTCTAAAAATACTAATTAGCAATTGCATTCTCAGACTGAGTAACTACAGAGATTAGACCAACTTGTCTCACAACTCAAGCCCTGGAGAACCCTTTTGTCCCAGAAAAGAAATCATCATGTTTTATGACATGGAGGTAACTTGGTAATAAAGGATCACCTGATGGCTCACTGGGGCAGGGAGAAGAGTAATCTCATATCAGTGTTACAGAGAGTGCATGTTTTGATCAAGTGTCAGACACTGTGGCAGAACAGACAGGAGATGTTGCAAATAGGGAGGCACCAATTTTGGTGTCTGTTCTCTGATTAATTTCTTTGCTGTGAACATCCTTTGTGTTCTCAGGCTGGCTGGGGAAGTACAGCCTGCCTCTGTCAGTGTTACTGTTGGTGGAACAAGGGCCTCCCTTCCCTGGGTAAATCACTTCAAACACAGAAATGTGGTATCATCTCCTTCTGGCAATACACAAATGCAGTAAACATTTCTGTGTCAAACCCATGCTTCTGTTTAACCCTTGGTTAAATCACAAACACAATCCCAGGTCCTGTATCTTGATCTGTTCCCTGGTTCATTTGACCTTAGATTCTGAAAGACTAAATTATGTTCTGCTCAAACCCATTGCAAACCACTACAGGTATTTCTATACAAAAAAAATGACTGGCTTTTGGCTAGAAGCTGCCCTTGGTCAGGCTAGTCCCACACAAGGTACTGCAGAAAAATTACCTCTTTCAAAACTTGCACTTAAGGAGTACCTGAAATGTAGTCTTTCAAGATTTTTCTGGTATTGGCTGCTTCCCTCCAGACTTCAGCCTTCAGCTGCTACCTAGTTCTGATTTCAAAGTTATGCTGTTTCAAAACTGCTTTGACATAAAAAGATTTTTCAGCTTTTTGAATAGCTTCTATTTAAGATGGGAGCTGTTTGAGAATTTGTCTTGTTTTGAAGTGAAACATTGACAAACTGTAACCATCACATCTATTTTTAAGGAATTTTTAATATGCAAATATGTAGCAAGTTTCAAAAAAAATCCAACATCCAATGCACTTTTGCTGCCAACTTTCGTTTCATGGTCTTTGGGAAAAATTCAGATATTTCTCAGCCAGGTCTGTAGGGAGTTGAATACAGCATTATTAATTCTCGAAGATGTCTATCAACAAATATTTTGCTGTCTGAGTGCAGCAATGCTCCATTTACTTCGGTAGAATTGCATTGCTCTCCAGAGAGGATCTAGACCTACAGTATTTAGGCTCCCTAATCTGGTTTGTAAATGAGGGTTTGGAGGCTGATACACAAACACACACTGCGGGCTGCCACACGAGGCACTGCTCAGCGGTCTGTACATCGTAGTGCCCGTGACATGTGATGAGTCTAGAAACTAGAATTTACAAATAAAAGAATGCTTTTTTACATTCTTTAATGGCAGTGAATATACAGTGGTTTTCTCTTAACATAAATACTGGTGTGGTCTGAGGGATTTTTTTCCAAGGAAGGAAGGAAGTAGCAGCTGATCAAACACTTGCCAAATCAGTGGCTTGGCTTAGTACTGATTTAAGTGAAAACTTCACTCAGACTTTAACTGAGCAGTTCCTGGTGTAAGTAGCAGTGCTCGTACTCTTGTCAAGTCATTTGTTACTCAAGAAACATTGTCAAGAAGTCATGACAGGTGATGTAACACAGCTGGTTGGTTTTAAAGGACATAGTTCACAGTTCTGACGCTTTGTTCCTTCGCATCTCAGTATTTTTGAATTCAAAATATTGATCCTAGGAGCAGTTTGCTGTTGAAGCATGCGTGGGTTTCTACTTAATGAAACCCTGCATGTACCTTTAGAGTTTGATGAGGATTGCAGTTGGTGCTGGGTCTGAACCCTGTCATCCTGCATAATGCACTGGGAGTTGCTGTGATGTGCAAGAGAGTTGTGTCTTCCTGGGACTCTTCCTCAGTGCTCTGTTGACATTTACACTCTTGGTCTTGTCCCCAGCCACTGTCAGGTGTCTGTGCCTCGGGGCAGCGCTTTGAGCAGATGGGAGGGACAATTCAATATTCTTGGCTTCAGTGCAACTTCAGCTACCAAGGCAAGAATTTCAGTCCTGTCTATATACCAGGCCAGTCCTGTCCTTGCCTTTTTTTTGTGGTCATGAAAACCGTTGTGCCCCATGTACAATGACAAAACTTTGTAGCTGATTCTCATGGTGTACAAGCGGGGGGGTGAGTAAACTGAAAGCAATCCAGGTGAGGGATCCCTGGGATGTGCCTGTTCTGTACAGGTCCCTCTGCACGTTCTCCTGACACGCTCTGGGAGGCTCAGCCCTGCAGCTCAGCACGGCCAGCACCGCTCAGAGGTCACAGCAGCAGCCTGGGAACACAAAACCTGCAGGCAGGGCCACGCTACCGTAGTTTGCCACAGTGTGGAGCCACCTGCCAGGGCTCGTGGTGCTCCTGCACCCTGAGTTTCAGCCTGCGGGCTCGGGTGTGGGGTTTGTACAACACGAGGGTAGGACCTGCTCAGCCACAGAGAGATTGCTTTCTGCTTCAACCTAACGAGAACATGAACGAACGTGGGCTTCTGCAGCGTGGTTTGGACAGCTGTCCCTGGAATGTAGGTGCTGTTAGTGAAGCAGCTGTGACACCCCAGCTGTCAGCTTTGCTGTCACTGTGCTGGGCATGGTGACAGCCCTGGAGAGCCCTCAGAGCCGCTGTGCCCGGCCAGGGCTGGCGGGGGCTGCTCTGGGGGACACAGGGTCACTGCAGGTGGTCAGGGGGCTGCAGACACTCCTCCACCCAGGGATCTTCTCACACTGCCCTGCATCAGCCCTGCTTTATTTACTACCTTATCCAAAGCTGAATTATTCTGGCTTTGGAGAAAGGACGTCAGAAGGGGAACCAAGGCTTTCGTATCCTGTGAACACTTCAGTACGCTACAGGGCAGTAAATGTTGCACTGATAAATGTTTAAATACTGAGACATTTTGAGAATTACTGTAAAAGCAGTTGTGAGAGCCATTTGTTTTTCTCTGTTGCACAAACTAGTCATGTTTTTTGCATGGTTACATATTTTAGTACTTGTGCCTTTTACTTCTCTGTTGTGAGGATACATTTTATTTTCACATTTTATCATCTGGTTTAGGACACTTTTTATAAACACTTCTTTGATCATCTGGTTTCTTGTAATGTACATGTGTATATATAAAATAGATCAGATTTGTATTCATGTGCCTCTGAGATGTAAAAAATACTCATTTTGTACAGGTTTTTTTAGAAGCACTAGGTCATGGTCTAAATTACGTAACAAATTAAATTTAACATAATTAGTAGTTCTTTGTCTTCTTTTAGGAATGTTGTGTCAGATGGTTGGTCTCTTGTAAGGCAATGTCACACACACTCCGCAGATTTATTGTTTTAGTATCGTTATGAGACCAATTCTATCCACTTGTTGGCTTCAGTTAATTCAAAATAATAAAACACTTAATTAAATGTTATAGTCCTGACTTGGCAATTATAGTTTTTATTTCCATTAAAGCCAATTTGAGTCTTTTTATACTTGAAATGGACACCAGACCAAAACCTCATTTGAACACATTGCCCATTTCAGGTTAACTTCCATTCTGGGATTATTTTTGTGGGATTGGGCAAGTGATTTATTTTGTCCATTGAAATGGAAAGAGGAATAGCATTACCAATTCATAGACTCTCCATTTTAGAGTGCCTAAAATGCTTTAGTTTCTCCTTCTGTTCCCTCCCTGGCTTCTGTGGCAGCATTTCCTAAGGACAGACCCTGGATCTGCATGACTGGAGATCTTCCCCTTGCAGATGTGAGAAATTGGGTGTCTTGCTCTTCACATTTTGGCAAATGCTGAATAAACTCCTTCCCTCGGGGTTTGTAGCACAGCACTCTCCCGCAGCATTTGGGAAGCTGTGGAGATGCATTGTGAGCCTGGACACCTGTCACTGGCAACCAGGGACCTGGTCCTAGAAGTGTCCTTCCCTCCCTCCAGCCTCTCCTCGAGCTGGTGGTTTCATTTCTGGAGTGTTGACCCCACTCATCTGGTGAGATCCTCAAATTGTTCCCTCTCTCACACCTTGTGGTTTATCAATACCCCACTCACCAGCCCCCAGATACAGTGAGGTAATAAACTGTGGTAAATCACAAGGAAGAAATTATCAATATGTCCTAAATCTTCCAAAAACCAAAGTTTTGATCTATAAAATAATATGTTCCACTGTCAAAGAGCAGAAGTTTTTTGACTGAATTTGGCACCCATTTGACAGAACATAAAGCTGCCTTAGAAGCAAGGAGGTGGTTTTATTTTTTACTTCAAAGGCTGCTTGGTATGAAAATGAGCGAAGTTCACTTGCTCCATTGTTACTGAAAAAAAGCAGCCAGCAAAAGTGGCATATGACTATTTTTAATCTCATTCTGTAATTTACAACATCAGTGAAGTGATGTCAGTACTGTTGCAATGTGCCATTACACTATTTTCTCTGTATTTTCTTGAAATACTTTCTGGGGGCAATAAAGGTGTCCTTGCTGATGTGAATCCTTCAGGTAGCTGTAATGTACAATCAAATATGTAAATAAATTATTTGTTTTCCCTGCATGACTAAAATGTTGTCTGTGGTGGGTGACTGATTCAATATTTTCCTCCCTGGTCCACCTCTATTTCTGTGCTTCTTTTAAAGAAGGAGTCTTCAGTTCTGTTCTCACCTGCCCAAACACCAGCTTCATTAACTTCGGGTAAGTTACATGGGTGGCACCAGGGAAGGAATTTGCTCAGTAGTGCATCACCTGGCTCCATAGCTGTGTTAAATTTCCAAACCGAAGCTTCACGGGACCAGCCCATTAATCTCCCCCCACAGTGCTCCCCTTCTCAATTGTTAGGATCTCCAGCTGGGAGCTGTTTGCAGGTGCCTCTGGCTTTTTACTCTGACAAACACAATTATTTACTGACCCGTGGAGCTGATGAGCGGGTGCTGTGGCAGCGAGGGCAGCGAGCTCTCTGTGGGGCGGGCCCGGGCTGGGGCACGGTGTGGCCTGGCATGGCCAGCAGTGGCCACGCCGGGCTTGTGCTGTGGGGATGTTCGCACTGAAAGGGAAAGCAGCGGCTTCCCGGGAGAGTCCTGAGGGAAAACTGCCCTGGGCAGCCCCGGGGAGAGGCTGAGGAGAGGCTGAGGCTGCTGGGAGAGCCTGGAGGGGCCGTGCTGGGAGCGGGAACGTCCTGGGAGCGGGGCCGTGCTGGGAGCGGGGCCGTGCTGGGAGCGGGGCCGTGCTGGGAGCGGGGCCGTGCTGGGAGCGGGGCCGTGCTGGGAGCGGGAACGTCCTGGGAGCGGGAACGTCCTGGGAGCGGGGCCGTGCTGGGAGCGGGAACGTCCTGGGAGCGGGGCCGCACTTTGTCTGTGAGGGGCCAGGACCGGGCTGGGACACCTCTGGGAGCCGGGACCCCTCACTGGTGCCGTGTGGGGAGGCCAAAGGAGACCCTCAGCCTGGTGTGGGCTCCGTCCAGGACTCGCCACGTCCCCGTGGCCGGCGGAACGGGCTCTGCGTGAGGCACAAGGATGGAGGACGCACCCAGGGCCTCCTCGACTGACATTCTGAGGTAATTTTTTCTTCTAATCTCCTTTTTTGAGCCACCAGGCCTGATGGCCTCTTCTCTGGGTTTTATTTTAACTGCTGGAGTGAAAAAAAACCTAAAAAATCAAGTGAGGAGCAGCTGAGGTTCAAGGGTGCTTTTTGAAGATCTGTGTGGAGTGAGGGGAGGGCGCCGCGGGCGGGTCCCCTCAGCAGCCGGCCCGAGCTGGTGTCTGTGGGCACATTGCCCAAAAGAGGGGCCCGTTGCCCTGGGAAAACGCTGCTGACAGAGGGGCAGACGCTGCCAGCCCAGAGAGGTGCTGGGTGCTCCTTTCTTGGGAAAAATGGGGCCTTTTTGTTGTGTGTTTGGGACACTTCAGGGTGAAGGGTCCCCTCAAACAGCGCAGTGCAGTTCTCTGCCCCGTCCCACCTGCCCAGCAGCATCCCGGATGAAACCATCAGGGATGGCCTGGGAATGCCGGCAAAACCCCACCTGACACAGCCACGGGGTGCACGTGGCTCAGGGATGTGTTCCCACAGGGGGTTTAGTGGGTTTGAATTTGTCTGCTGAAAAGCTGCTGCTCCCGCCCCCAGCCTGCGCCTCAGGTGTCACTCATGTCCTTGGGGTAACAAAATGTGATCATTTTGCACCGGTGTGAAAGATAGTGAAGGGTGTGAAGCCAGGGAACCAAGCCTGTGGCGTACTATTTAAAATACAAAGCACAGTCTAAGGTGGTAAGATCTCTGCCTCCAGCTGGGGTTGGAGCAAGGGAGAAGGGGAAAGGGAATTTTGAAAAGACTTCCCTAATCAGTTCAAGCCTTGCAGGGCAATTTTTTTTCCTTTAAAAAACATTTTGATGGTCTTCAAGTGATCATACTGTATCAAACAGCTTTCATTTGACTGATAGGAGTCTCTAAACCTGGTAAATGTCTTTTACAGTATCATCTCATGAGGCTGTGAGGCAGCTTTTCTCACAGTAGGTACAGATATTTGGGGAATCAGAGCAAAGATACTGTATGAATAATCCACGAAGCAATGTACCTGTGTGTTATTTTCTCAGTCTTCCCTGTTCCCACATTCCTCCCAGCAGTGAGATATTGGATATTCAGATTTTAACAGTAGGCTCAAAGAGAACTCCCTACTGTGTATGCTAAACCACTTCACCAGAGAGGCACAGAGCAGTTTTGTTCCCAAATCTCAGCAGCTCAGGCTAATGTGCTGTACCTACTGACCTACTTGCAGAGCAGTTACTCACTGATACAGGAGAAAGACACGGTGGGAAAGAAAATCACCTGTTACTGTGGGGGCAGGAATCATCAACACTACGTATCACAAAGGCTGTTAACATTTTCTAATGAATTACGCTGTTCTTACTGGGCTGGGGAGACCCAAGACCCTTGGGTCATTTTACAGTCAGGAATTACAGCTCAGAGCTCCTGGGAGGTGACTGTTACCTTGCTCTGATCTTTTGGGGGTAGAAGTGGATTTGGAGGCAGACAGAGGCTAAATGAGGCAGTAGCAGAGTGGGAAATAGATTGCAGGAGTTCCGACTCCAGAGAACTTGGGCAGTGACAAGGAGAGCTGTTACAAAGAGGAAACACACCTCACGGGAGCACCGAGTGAGTCCATCAGCCAGCTCCTGCAGTCTGATAGCAGCCTCTGATCTTCTCAAGTTGTCTTGGCTGACACATTTTCTACAGCATAGCAGTCTCAAAGTCACGACTTCGATGCTTTCGAAGCAAGGCTCTGTTCACTGTTCTTGATGGCCCGTGTTTCAACACTGTCCTGAATCTCTGACGGCAGACACAGGGTCTGGGATGTGTCACTGCACTCTAAAAGTCTTCTGACACATGCAGTGTGGCAGGGACTCTCCTAGCTTGTGTAACCCAGGGTGTAATTTGTCCTTAGAGCCAACTGCTTATTGGATGCAAATAGAGGTTAGAGCATATGACCAGTAAATTAAAGACTGTCCCAGATGTATAACCATAACTATTTGGGTTAATGGTGATTTTAAAATTACTTTGCAATGATAATGTGTCAGCACGTCCTCTGGCATGGTGCTTAAACCTGAATTCCCCTCACACCGAGATCTTTGTGCCTTAGCTCGCTGACGGACAAGGTGGTTTGTATTTTGATGTGATAGTGTGTCACAGGGGTTATGACTCAAGTACAGACTGTTTTCTGAAAAGACCGAGAGGAGCTGGGCTGTGGCACCGACAGAGGTAATGGAACTCAGCTGCTGAAAGGCTGTGCTCGCTCTCTCCCTGTTGTACTGGAGCAAATTGCTGGTTGTGGTTTGTGAAACACTGTCTCTCTTGGCCACCCTGTGGCTTTTCTTGATGTGCTCAGGCTTTTATTTAAAACCTGAGCAGTCACCAGGCAGGGTGGCTCTCAGCCCTTCAGGAATCCTCTGACCTGAGCACTTGTCCCACATGGCAGAGAAATAACCCTGACCAAGCTGTCCTTTAGCTCTGGCTGTGCATAGCAATGAACGGGGGAATGCCCTGAAGAAAAGCAGCAGCAGCAGAGGGGTTTGTTGTCATCCTTGGAAATGCTGCATAAATCCAGATTAAAGGTGCAGCCCTGAAGCCCCCTCTCAGTGGCCCCAAGCCAGGGAGCAGCAGGGCTGACCGTGGGCATGGCAGAGCTTCCCTGCAGCCGAAAACAGCCAGGCTCTTCCCGTTACTCTGCCAGAGCTGGGGGG
>VZTX01005678.1:0-11036 GCA_013400915.1 Pardalotus punctatus
GCTGCCCGTCCCGTGGGACCGGCACGGGGCCGGTGTAAGCGGCTTAGCGGGGACACGGGGACGTCCCCGCCGCCCCGGGGAGCGCTGGGCCCTGCAGCGGCCCCCCCGCGGGGTCCCCACCGCCCCGGAGGTGTCCCCGTCGCCCCGGGCGGGGTCCCTCTCCCCCCGGCGGTGGGTGTCTATCGTCCCGGGAGGGTCTCTATCCCCCTGGGGGGAGCCCCCGCCCTGACCCCGCGCCCTTGTGTCTGCAGGCGCTGGAGCCGGTGCGGCCGCCGCGCTGCCCCTCACCCCTCCGGCCAGCGGCCGGCCCCGAGCGCACCTCGGAGCGGGAGACGCAGACGGCAGAGCTGTCCCTGACCGTGGTGGCGGCCGTGCAGGCGGTGGAGCGGAAGGTAGATTCCCACTCCACCCGCCTGCTCGACCTGGAGGGTCGGACGGGGATGGCAGAGAAGAAGCTGATCGACTGTGAGAAGACGGCAGCGGAGCTGGGGAACCAGCTGGAGAGCAAGTGTGCAGCACTGGGCACCCTCATCCAGGAGTACGGTCTGCTCCAGCGGCGCCTGGAGAACATGGAGAACCTGCTGAAGAACAGGAACTTCTGGATCCTGCGGCTGCCCCCCGGCAGGAAGGGGGAAGTCCCCAAGGTAACGGTGTCCTGGGGTGCAGGAGCCGGGCTCTGCACCCGAAATGCTCCCAGAGGGCAGGACCAGGGTGGGTGAGCGGGGACAGCCCTGGCACAGGTGAGTTGCTCACCGTGGTTGCTGCCCATTGCAGCTTCCCAGCTCATCTCCCTCTGGGATGAAAATATGGTGGGACACAGGCCTGGGAGGACATTCTGGTACTCAGGCCAGAGGTTTCAGTTCTGCTCCACTGCGCTGCACAGCCCCGAGGCCATTGACTCTTTTTGTTCATTTTTTTTTGCCACCATTTGAAAAAACCTGCAGATTTTGGTTTTTTTGTTTTGACCGCCTTGGTGATGCAGAGTCTCCCAGGCCAGGGAAAGAGCAAGTGGGAGCTGCTGCTGCAGGGAAGGGGGAAACTGGGATTCAGGGAGGGCAGATGAGCTCCCTGGACGTAGCTGAGCTCTGGAAAGAGCCCACCATCAATATTCAGTTCCTACTTGAATTTCATGACCTTCCCACTAAAAGAAAGTGTGCAGATGAGACCATGTAGGACATGGGAAAGGGAATGTCTCTGGAGAGAGCCGAGAGGGTCAGGAAAAGGGGGGGGTTCAGACCCTGACACCCCGTTAGTGCAGTTGGGGGGCAGGACCAGAGTGCTGTGTTTCCCTCTGAAGAGCTCCTCACCAACACGGCACAGTTTGCTCATCCTGAATGTATCCATAGGAATTACTCTTTGGCAAACAAGCTAGGAAGCTGCAGCCACTGGGCATACAGTAACTAGGGATAATGGGGAGCCCTGTGGGCCTGGGTAGAGTTTTCCCTGGCGTTCTGGGGTAATTGAATCCAGGGGTTACGTCAGCTCATCAATAGGGATGAGTCCAGCCCAGCTCCTGGGTTTTCTCTCCCTTACAGTCCCCCACACCAGATCCCCCTGCAGAGAGCAGGGACCGAGAGGAGGAGCTCAGGATCCTTTGGGAAAATCCCAGTTTGGATTCATCACTAGGAACCATCCATTTGGCTGAGTCCTTTATTCCCATAGACATACCTGCCCAGGAGTTGTTACAAATGTAAAAACCAACTCATTAGTGGCCATGAAGGAGCTGAAGCCTGGCTGTGTCCAGGCTCCTCCTTGAACCTGCTGTTGGAATTGCAGGTGCCGGTGACCTTTGATGACGTGTCCGTCTATTTCAATGACAAGGAATGGGAGAAGCTGGAGGAGTGGCAGAAGGAGCTGTACAAGAATGTGATGAAGGGGAACTACGAGTCTCTGATCTCCCTGGGTAAATACGGGGTGTCCTTGCCCTGCTGTGGGAAAGGGGGCTCCTCCTGGCTCCTCCTTGGAGATCCCCTTGGATGAGACCCAAATGTCCCATTTTCAAGACTTAAAAACACAGGTGGATATTTCTAGACTGGGTTCATTCCGGCTCATACTGTGCTGGTGTTCTGGCTGGGAGGGGGGTGCCTGTGGGCAGGTGGGCTGGAGACCTCCCAAACCTCTTCCAGCTGCAGTTATGTGGTGAAAAAACATCTCCTTCCTCATGGTTGTTGGGAGGGCTTCCCTGCATCTTCTGGGTCTGCAGTGGGTACCAGCCCATGCACCCCTTTAGAAGATTTTGCAAAGGGAAGAATTGTCTGATGTGATCCATGCTCTGGGGCATTTCCTGTGGAGGTTCAGGAGAAATCCCAAGTCTGCTGGGAGCTGGTGAGATGCTTTGGCTTTGGGGGAGCCAGGGTTTCTCTGAGAAGTTCTAAAACCCCACCAGAAAAACACAGGGGTGGGGTTTCTTCTCCAAGGTAGTTTCCTCTGTGTGGCACCTGGGCTCCTGCCTCCATGAATCCCCTCTACCAGCAGCACCCATGGATGTTCCTGAGCATCCTCATGTGTCCCCCTGCATGCTGGGAAGAGAAGAAAGCCAATTTTGGATTCCCAGTGCAGTAATCCCTCTCTCCCTCCACCCCTCTGTCTCTCAACAGACTATGCAATTTCCAAACCTGGTGTTCTGTCTCAAATTGAGCAAGGGGAGGAATCGCGGGGCAGGAATGAGCAGGACCTGGAGGAGAGTGAGATCATTACTGATGCCACGGCAGGTGAGATGGCACCTTGGCACAAGGGCAGCCCTGGGTCATGTCCCCAGGAGCTGCTCATCCCCGGGCTGAAGTGGGTGTTGCTGGGAGCCATGGCTGATGGGGTTTATCAGGAGAAGCCTTGCCTAGGAATGGGATGAGTTTGGCTGATTAGAGATTTGATGTCCAGGTACAGCTCAACATAGAAACCAGGGCAAGCAGAGCCTGGAGAGTTGGGCACTGGGAGCCCTTCCCAGGAAGGGAAGCATCTGCAACCAGAGCAGGTCCTCAGGGAGCTGGTGTGCCCAGGAAGGAAGGAGAATCGGGTCCCATTGGGAAAGCCCATCCGCCCAGAAAATCCTCTCCACCCTCTCTTTGCGTAGATGGTGCCTGGGTTTATCCTTGGAGCATCCTCCCAGGCAGGGAAGCCTGCTCCCATCCTGTGTGTAGGGAGATGGGGTGTTGAGGGGTTTCTTCAAGGCTGGACTGGGAATGGGGCACTAGTGACCCCTTATCCCAGAGCAATTCCTGCTCTGGGATAAGGGGGCTGATCAGGAGATAAGGAGGTGGCCTAGAAGAGATGGTGTCATCTCCACTGGTCATTCCTGATTCCAGGCTGTGGATGTGGGGTTGCTCCACCCCTCTGCCTGTGCTCCTCATGACAAGGATCTTGAAATTCAGTTGAGGCCAGTGGGAAGAGGAGAATCATGGGCCAGTGTGGATCTGCAGCTGGGGGATGTGGGGTGGCCGAGGAGTGCTGAGCTGGGGCACTGAGTCCCCTGTGCCTGCAGAGGGTCCCGGGCTAGAGGTGGGAGCGTGGCAGGAATGGGTGAAGGGCAGGGGCTGAAGGGAGAGCAGAAGAGGCCGAGCAGGTGAAACCCCTGTGCGGGATCAGCAGCTGGAGCCAGCAGGGATTGCTGGGAGCAGCTCCTTCACCCTGGCTCCTGGGAGTGATGGCAGGTGGGAATCTCTCTTTGCTGCAGCTGGAATAAGGGTTGTGATCAAAACGGAGGAGCTCCTTCCTGAAGACAGCCCCGAGAACCCCGAGCTGCACGGGATGTCGGGGCAGTCCGAGGGGAGCTTCCAGAGCCCGGACGAGGAGGCAGCCTGCGAGAGCCCCTATGGCTCTGTGTCCCCACCGAGGGACCTCCCGGGAACCAGCCTGGGGGACTCATCTGAGTACGGAGCCGACTTCAACGAGATCCAGAGGGTCATCGTTCACCACGGGAGCTGCACAGGTGAGACACTTGGGACATGACTCTGCACATATGGCGTGTCAGGGGGGATAGGACATGCCCCAGGGGGCTGGGGTGGGTTGGGAAAAGGTGGGGAATGAGTTGGATGGACAGGAGGAGTTAAATCCCCCAGAACCAGCACCAGAAGGAAAATTTCTGGCTGCAGCGGTTTTAAGAGCGGCTCCACTCAGGCCTCAGGCTGAGAGGAGGAGGCAGCTTGTGTGTGGTGGACACAGAACGCGGTCTCTGAGGGCTCCTGTCCCATTCCAGAATGGAGTGAGCACTGGCCCAGTCCTCTGCATGTGGGAAAAGCCCTGCTTTCCCACGGAGACCAAGGGAAGACATGTCTCAGGCAGTGTTCTGTGAGAGCCCCAGTGAGCCCTGCTCCCAAAATCCCACTGGGGCAGAGGGCAGGACGTTGGTGGGGGTCCCACACCTGGGGAGGTGTGAAGGAGGGGATGGTTACACACGGGAATGTGAGAGGTCACTCGGGGCAGCTCCACAGGACAGGGAAGAATGTGGCTGGAGCTCCGTGATGTGCAAGCTGCCAGGAGGGAAGGATGAGGTGATTTAGTGGAGAGATGAGGTGATGGCACTGAGTGTTTCTTGGGTGGCAGATACAGACCAGATCCTACAGAGGTGCTGTGAGGGTGGGGATGGGACAGCAGGGAGATGGGAGGTTGGGAACGGCAGGTTCCCTCCTCCTGATGGCTTTGTGGTGGTGTAACACAAACCAAGATGGAGAGGGTTGGGCTCTTGAGGGCCTCAACTCTTGTCTCGTGGGTGCTGTGGTCTGCTCATGGCTTTGTGAAGGAAACCAGCCAAGCCACCAGTGGGGCTGGAGCTGATCCTTGTCTGAGAGCCACTGCTTCTGCCAGGGCGTGGGGCCTGGCTGGTGGGGCTGAGCAGGAGCTGAGCAGTGCTGGCCGGGATGGGGGGGCTGAGCCCATAGAGAGGAATTTCCTCACTGCAAGGACACAGGGAGAAGGATCTGAGTTTTCCCTTGCCTTGAAGGCAAGAGGACTATGGCTTTGACATGTCTGCTCCCATCAGCTGCTTCTTCTTGGAAAAGTGTAGCTGCTCTTCCTGGGAGAGTATTTTGGCCTGTCTCACAGTCCAGCGTGGGGTGACGTGGGGGATCCCCATGGGCCTTCCCTCAGTGTGTGCTGGCCATGTGTCCGTGGGATGGCTGCTCTCACCAAACAAAAACCCCAGTTCACTTCCAGCCTCGGTGACACAAGGGGGAGCCTGGCATGCAGCCATTTATCCCACTGCTGTTCCATCCCACTGCCATTCCATCCCACCACCAGGCACTCTGGGAAGGAGGGGGGGTCTCTCCCTGCACCCCATCATGGTGAGGCTGAGGGAAGGGGACAGTCCCAGGCTGGCTGTGCTGTCCTGGGAGTGGAGCTGGAGCCAGCAGCTTGGTGCTGTGTTTCCGTTGAGCGGTGCCGTGCCGGGAATGTTGTTGTAGCCCAGTGAAACAGCAGCAGATGGAGCTGCTCTGAAATCACTCGGCCACCCGAGCCCTGGCAAATGATGGCGCTTTTGTCCCCCATGTCCTGCAGCACCATGAAGTTGCCAGACCTTTTGGCAGGCGGTCGGAGTGCACCCTCTGGAGGATCCCAGCTAGGGCTGGTTTGTCTGCACTCTTTGTTCAGGGGTGATATGGCCCATCCCAGTACTCTGGGCTCTGGCTGCCGCTGGTTCATGTCCAGGTGGTCAGGCAGAGCGGGCGGGCACAAAGAACTGCAGGAGCCCATGCAGGTGTTTGTGTAGCACCCAGGAGTGTAAGAGGCCACCCTGTCCCACCTAATGACCTTAATGCTGTTCGGTTTTCCCCCTCAGAGGATGGGATTGTGATCAAGACGGAGGAGGAGGAAGAGGAGGATGACCCCGACCCGCTGGAGCCCTGCGCCATGTTCTCAGGCCGGAGCGAGCCGCAGGCGTTCCCCAGCCACGAGGCCGGGCTGGGCTGTGAGGCGCAGTGCAGCTCCAAGGCGCAGCCCCGGGGCCTGGCTGCCCGTGTGAGGAAGCCATCGGCCTGCGAGAGGGACTCCGGGGAGATGAAGCCGGCCAGCGGCCAGCAGCGGAACCGGACGCGGGAGAGACCCTACATCTGCCCTGAGTGCGGGAAGAGCTTCATGCTGAAGATCAACTTCATGATCCACCAGCGCAACCACCTCAAGGAAGGGCCCTACGAGTGCCACGAGTGCGACCTCAGCTTCCGCAACAAGCAGCAGTTCCTGCTGCACCAGCGCAGCCACACGCGCCGCGGCGTGGGGGTCCCGCGGCGCCCCGAGCACGGCCTCAAGCCGCCATCACGGCCCCCGCCCCCAGGGAAGCCCTACAAGTGCTCCGAGTGCGAGAGCAGCTTCAGCCACAAGTCGAGCCTCAGCAAACACCAGATCACCCATGTCGGGGAGCGGCCCTTCACCTGCGGCGAGTGCCGCAGGAGCTTCCGCCTGCAGATCAGCCTCCTCATGCACCAGAGGATCCACGCCGGCAAGAACGAGATGGCCTTCCTGTGCCCCCAGTGCGGCAAGAACTTCACCCGGCCCTCCCACCTGCTGCGGCACCAGCGGACTCACACCGGCGAGCGGCCCTACCAGTGCAGCCAGTGCGAGAAGACCTTCAGCGAGAAGTCCAAGCTCACCAACCATTACCGCATCCACACGCGGGAGCGCCCGCACGCCTGCGCCGTCTGCGGGAAGGGCTTCATCCGCAAGCACCACCTCCTCGAGCACCAGCGCATCCACACGGGCGAGCGGCCCTACCACTGCACCGAGTGCGGCAAGAACTTCACGCAGAAGCATCACCTCCTGGAGCACCAGCGGGCGCACACCGGCGAGCGGCCCTACCCCTGCACCGAGTGCACCAAGTGCTTCCGCTACAAGCAGTCGCTCAAGTACCACCTGAGGACGCACATGGGAGAGTGAGGGGCTGCCGAGGCTTCCTCTCCCTCCCTCCATCCCTCCCTCCCTTCCTCCTCCTCCTCCTCCTTCTCCCCCATTCATCTCTCCCACCCTCCCTCCATCCATCTCCCCCCACCCCAGCTCAGGGCATGGACATCAAGGAAGCTTTGTGTGGTAGCGCCACTGGTCTGGTGGAGACTCGGCTGATTGGAAATAAATTAATGAATTAAAGCAAGCAACGTGCGGCAAAATTAAAAGATTATATATATATATAAAATTAACAGAAGCAGCTGATTTAGGGGGAATCCTCACCAACAAGCAAACAAACCACCAACAAAAGAAACCTGTACACAGGGTGTTTTGCCGGAGTAGGACTCGTAACTGCTTTTTAAATCTACTGTTTGTTTTTTTTTAATAAATGTGGAGGAACTTTTTATTTGATAAGCAACCTTAGGATGGGCAAGATTTTATTTTTGTTTTTGTTTTTGTTTTGTTTTGTTTTTGTTTTGTTTTTGTTAACTGCTCTGTAGGCTGATTCTGGCACAGTCACTTTTTGTCCAGGAGCTCTGCGGAGGTGCTGCCTCGTCCGGGCTGGACGTGACAGGGGGAGCTCCAGCCAGGGGGAGGTGAGTAATTAACAGATGTGGCTGATGAGGAAGTTCTACGTGTGTCTAGATTGGAAGCACTGATAGGTGCCTGCCCGGCTTGCGGGGCTGTGATGCACTCCTGAATTATACAATAGAATAAAATTCTAGTTGCAGTAAAAGACCCTTTTTCTGGTAGGACCCCTCTGCGAGGCTCCTCCAAACACCCATTCCTAATGCTCAGTTCTCCCACCGGGGGCCTGGCCCTGCCACCACCAAGAGAATCAGGGTGCTGGGGATGTGGCCACGGGGTGCTGTGGGGTCACCATGGATTGAGAGAAAGACTTTGGTGTGTTTAACTGCTCTGCTGTCCTTGAGCCGCTGCCGGTGGCATCCACCACGTGCTCCCCAGCGGCAGGAGCAGCACAATTCCTGCCCCAGTGAGGGGCAGCTCTGTGCTGGCTCCAAGGAAAGCTCCTGGTTCCTGGGTGTGCTGCCGGGGTGGGTGGGACATGATCCATCTCCTTGCTGTTGGTTTGAGCTCCTGTTTGTACCAGCTCGCTTCCTGGGGGTCCCAGCTTGTCCTGGCTGCAACTCCCGAGGTTGGGCTGTGGCTGGGTGAGATCCATCTGAAGGGCTGGGCCAGGGCTGGGGTGGTGACCCCAGCTGCCCAGAGCACACTGGGCTCCTTCCCAGTGCTGTCAGATGTCATGTTGGACAGTGCCGTCAATAAACAGAGCGATGATGGGAGAAGTCGTCAGGACCTGTTAATACCTTTGCAGAACCAAAGTCCTCATCCCGGACTTTCCTGGTGTATGAACCCCTCCTAAGTCTGGAATTCATGGCCTCTTCTGTGCTAGAAAGTGCCAGAAGAGCTGCTGAGAGCCAGCAGCTGGTCACCACTGTGGGTGGGAGCATTTTGGGGCTGCCAGGGCAGGCTTTGGCCAAGGTTGCTGCCTTCTCACTGCTGGGATGGTGCCTACAACTCCCTGGAAACAGTTTGGGGTTTCAAGTCAGGGTGTGCAGCCTGACAGGAGTTGACAGTTCCATCCCTGGAAGTTGGGCAGGTTGAACAAGGCTTCAAGCAACCTGGTCTAGTGGAAGGTGTTGCTGCCCTTCCGGGGGGGGTGGAACAAGGTGAGCTTTGAGGTCCCTTCCCACCCAAACCATTCTGGGATTCCATGAAAAGTGCTGTGATGGGGCTGATATCTGGGAGGGAGGCGTGGGTGCAGGACAGGAGGGCTGGGCTGCAGCCCTGTGTCCCTTGGCAGCCTCCCTGCATCCCCCTCGGCAGGACTAAATGCAATTATGGGGAAGAAGGAAATGAAAAGCAGAACTGATTCTGGTTCTCAGCAGCTCGTGTTCATCACAGTGGCAGCAACACGGACCTGGCAGCATCCTTTTTTCTCCTTAAAAATGGGTGAATTCAGCTTTTTATTGGCAAAAAAACCACTGAGATGCCTGAACTAGCCTGGCTGCCCCTCTGCAGTGCCAGGACCGTGGTGTGGCCAGGCTGGCAGTGCCTGTGCTCTGCTCTGTGTCACTGGGTCCCACACAGCAACTCCTGCCCCTCATGCTGCTCCTTGCCCGCTGCACACAGACGTAACAGCCTCGGTCACTGGACACTGCCAGGATTTAACAACATCCCGGTGACCTTCAGCAGCTCAAATGTCACCAATCTGTCTGCAGGCACAGCTCCCATGCCAGTGGGACAGCACAGCCATCATGGCCCTGAGTGCAGAGTACACTGAAAACCACAGCAGTGGCAATGAACAGCATTGTCCCACAGTGGGACATGCTGACTCAATGGCTCCTGTCCCTGTAGGTTTGGCCTGGTGACATTCCCCTGGCCTGGGGTGCTGGAGGAACTGGACACAGATGTATGCAGAAAACAGCAGCGCCAGGGACAGGGGATGAGCAGAAACCACTGCTGTCCCACTTGGGTGTGAGATGGGCAGTGTACTCCTAGCAGCACCCCAGAGGCTCCAGATGAGTGGGGACATCAGACTGTCACCCCAGGCTGCAGGGACAGTGGGCAGGGGGCTGGAAGCATTGTCATGAGCTGTCACAGGCACTGAAGTGGGGGCTGGGACCCACTGGAGCAGGGGAGCAGGCAGTGGGGTGGCAGGGACCCTTGGCAGGGCAGTAACTGCCTGGAGAGGGGGTTGTTCCACTGCTTTATCGTGTCAGGCGTGGATGGAACCCCCCAAAATACTCCTTGGGCCCCGGATGGCAGCACATGAGGGTGGAGGAGAAGCAGAACCTACAGCTGAATATGTGGGGTTGATTTTGGGCACCCAGCACCCACGGGGGCTGAGCCCATAGCAGCAGCATAAGGGACAATGTGGACCCACAACCTGCAGAGAGGCACAAGGCAACTCAAGGGCCTCTGCTTCCCTAAGCACTGCTGCTGCCCTCCAGGTGTTTTAGAGCTGGGGTGAGAGTGAAGAACACACTGGGAGAGGCACTGGCAGCCAAGGGGTGCAGGGATGGAGGCTGGAGCCCTCCTGCCCTGGAGCAGCTGTGGGTTTGAGGGGATTTCAGGCGAGCAGGCCGGGGCTGGCAGTGCAGGGAGGCAGCACAGGATTACCCTTGGCTCCCACACGGCACAGCTGCCGCCCCAGCACAATCCCTTAAAACTGCATTAACCCCAGCCCGGGTGGCCGGGAAGTGGCTCTGGTGAGCACAAGGCCTCGGGAACGATCGCAGTGCAAGGCCTTGGGAAGCGATTCCCACTCGGCAGCTCCGACCCACTGCCACGGCCGAGCCAGGGCAAAGCTCCCAGACGCGTTCCAGGTTATTAATGATTTAATTAATTTAAGCATCCCGAGCATCCGCGGGCACTGGCAGCACCATGCCAGAGCGTGCCGGCTGCGCCTCGGGGGAAGGCTGGGATGAAGGCTCACATTCACACTCGCACTCACCCCAGCCCTCCCCATTTGTGGTCGCTGCATCATCCTCACTTGCATGGGCTGCCCACGGCCACGCGTGTGCAGACACGGGGACACGCAGCGCACACAGCGGGGCCTGTGCCCATGTGCCCCCCGGTGTTTTCCTGCTCGTTCCTCCCTGGCTTGCACACACACATGGACACACAGACATGGACACACATGTGTGTGTTCTGAGATCAGGCACAGGAACATACACAGGGAGAGACAGGGACACTCCCATGCACACACACACATGCGCACACACACACAGAGACACGCACGTGTGTAATGACATGGATGCACACACACAGTATGGAGACACACATGGATGCACGCATCCCTGTATACAGATACCAACACACAGAGGCGTGAACCCACACACCAAGAACCACACACACGTATGGAGACACACAAACACACAGACACAGGTACCCATACAATGATGACACAGATACATCTAGGCACACACATAAACGTGCACACAGACATGCACAAGTGTGCTCCCACAGGCAGGCACGTGTACAAAACCACTCACACCTGTACATATACATCACATACATTCACACATACGTACACACTACACGCACACCACACCCATGCACAGACCACACACACACGTCCACAGACACAGGCACGGACGCATGTATGCATATTCACGTGTGCACACACACAAACACACAGACAC
>VZTX01005680.1:0-13363 GCA_013400915.1 Pardalotus punctatus
GGGCTGCGCGCCAAGGCGGCGGCGGGCGGCAGCGACGCGTACGCCGTGATGGCGCTGGGCCGCGACAAGTTCCGCACGTCGGTGGCCGAGCGCTGCCGGGGCGAGCCGCTGTGGCGGGAGGAGGCCACGTTCGAGCTGCCCGCTCGCCCCGCCGCGCTGCGCCTCCCCGTGCTGCACCGCGCGCTCACCGGCGCGGACAAGTTCCTGGGCCGCGCCGAGCTGGATCTGCTGGCGCTGCGGGACGACGGCGACCGGCGGCACACGAGGTGCGGCCGGGGACACACACGGCGCTGGGGCGCTCTGGGCCCGCGGGGGTCGGGGAGAGGGGAGCGAGGGGTTCTGTGTCCCGCGGGATCGGGGCAGAAGGATGGAGCGGCCCCTCCGGAGGCTGGGGAGGAGGTTTTGGGGGCATCTCCCAGCCCCGCAGGGGCCGGGGAGAGGTTTGAAGGGGACCTGTGCCCCCCACGGAGGTCGGGGAGAGTGATGAAGGGGCTTCTGTGCCCCGTGGGGGCTGGCGGAGCAGTTGAGGGGGGCCTCTGGGCGCTTCAAGGGCATGAAGTTCTGTGAGGAGCCCCAGCTCCTCACGGGATGTCCCTGTTCCCCATGGAAACCGCTGTGGAGCGCAGGCACATGTGGATCTGGTGGGAGACCCCTGTGCCCCCATGGGAATCTGTGTGTCCCACAGACCGGAGGTCACCCTGTGCCCCCGAGGAGTGGGGGACTTCTGGTGGGGGACTCTTGTTCCTCACAGGGACCCCTGAAGCCCCATAAGTGCCCATGGGGTGACCCCTCGGGTCAGGGTCCCTCCTGGTGTGGGTGAACCCCCATAGCTGGGGAGTGCCTTCGCCTGGAAAAGGCTGGGGACCCGCAGAAAGCTTTCTCAGGCAGTCCTGCCTGGTCTTTGGATTTAATCTTTAAATGTTTCCCTGTGAGTGCTCACACTGTGCAGAGAGAACAGCCAGACTGACTCCCCGAAACCTGATGTCCTCAGAATGCCGCCTTCTTCCAGCAGGGATCAAGCCCAGGCTCCGCCAGCCGTTTACTTATTTTTCTTAATAAACACTTAGCACATGTCAGGGTGAATAATTCCACGTTCCACGGACTGACCCCGCTGCTGTCAGCAGGACACGGAGCTGGGGACGGTACTGCCCAGCGCCAGCTCTGTGTCACACTCACTGCTTTGAACATAAACACTGGGACGGTGAAACCCAGGGGTGGTTCCTGGGAGGGTTTTACTGGGAGTCAGCAGCCTTGTAATGTGCTGGTGAGTCACCTTCCTCCTCTGGCTCACCTGAGTGCCCGGGATGGAGCCGTCTCGCTGCTTGTCAAGGCTTAATTAGGCCGTGGGTTCATTAAGGCTGTGTCAGACACTGCCGTGTTTACACTGTGGAGCCCCTTGGTCAGCAGAGCTCAGGGCTGGTGCCTCAGGCTCCAGGGCGTGTTCCTTTGTGTCTGGGGAAAGGAAAATTGAGAGGGAGAAAAAATGAAAATACAACTTTGGTACTCCTGGGGAAATTTCTCGTATTTTCAGTTGTTTCCAGCCCTTGATTTCCTGTTTAAAGCCTCCTTTGTTCTTGCTGCGGTGCTGATGTGTAGCCATGAAGGACTGGTTTTATTTGGAAAATAGATGCACACTGATTGACAGGTGCTCACTAATATGATAAATGCCATTAATGAGATTTTTTGTGGTTTGGGGGGTTGTCAGTCCCTGATTTCCTTCCAGCCGCTCCCAGGGGGGCCGTGTTCAGCCGGGGCTGAGCTGCCTTTGCTGAACTTGTTGTTTGACTGTGGCTCCCGGGGCACACGGGTTCAATTGTGGCACCGAAGCCCTGCGAGCACAGGATGCTCCTAGAAATCACGGGTTTGGAACAAAAGTGCCCAGTGCTGGCTTGTATTAAAGGCAAAGCGGTTGTGATTCCTGTGCTGCTGCTTGCTGCAGCTTCAGGGACTGGGCAAAGCCTCAATCTCCTGGTAAAGCCCCTTCCCTGGGTGTCTTCTAACTCCAGGTCAGCACATCTGACTGTAGCTTGAGCATTCACTTAGAATCACAGAATCCCAGAATGGACCCGAAAGCCCATCTTGTTCCACCCCCTGCCCTGGGCAGGGATGACTTCCATCAGACCTATTGCTCCAAACCTGGCCTTGAACACTTTGAGGGATGTGACAGCCACAGCTTCTCCAGGGTCAGGGCCTCACCGTCCTCACAGGGAAGAATTTCTTCTCCATTTCCCTCTGAAGTGTCTGTAGCAGATTCCTGAATCCATCTCCTTCAGTTATCCCCATTAGTTTTGAATTTTCTCTGGAGCAAATTGCCTTTTCCTGTTCTCTTTTGTTGCTTCCAGTGCGCCTTTGGAGGTTGAAGTGCAAATTTGATGTCAGGGCACATTTGCATGCTCTGTTCGCTTCCTTTATTTTCCCATTCCAACTGGTGAGGAGGAAGACACCAGCAGTTTCCAGGCAGCCTTTCCTGTGGGTTCTGTGGAGTCGGGAATTCTGCGGTTCCATCAACAAACAAAACCATACTGGTGTGCAGTGCTGATAATTCTCTTTGCTGGCTCAAATGTGGTTTAGTGTCACTGAATGGTGGTTGAGAGCATGTGGGTGGTGGGATGATGGTTTGGGATGCCCTGGGCACTCACCACACAGAGCTCACATTCTGGAGCCGCGTCTCGGGGAGGGAGAGGGCACTGTCTGAGCAATGTCCTTCCTGGTGCGTGGCAGTCACGAGCCTGGAGAGGTGAGTGGAAATCCCCCGTGGTCTGTAAGGCTTGGGTTGGCTCTCTGGTGTTGATTAGGGGTTCCTTGGCTTAAGAGGCATTAAGGAGCTGGAATGAAAGGTATGAGGGCGTGGGATGCGTGTGCAGCTCTGAGCTCGATCCCACTTCAAAGCCGTGGCCTCTCTGAGTGTCAGGAGGAGAGATGAAAGGGCAGAGGAGAGTGGCTGAGCTGAAATACAGGAATTCCATGTTGTGTTTCTGTTTTTTCTCCTTTTTTTTTAACCCTTCCTGATCTGGGTTTTAAACCAAATCTTACTAATAACTTTCTATTTACGATAAGGAATGTTTTCCTTGGCACCTGGGGCCATGACTGTGACGTCGTCATAAGATTAAAGTCTTTATTTTCCTACACTATGGGCCGATTCGATTTTTCAACCATAAGCACCCTCTGTGCTCTCAATTACTGGTGGTAAAAGAAATCTCCTTATTGCTGTAGGTGGTACAAGCTTCGCTCCAAACCAGGGAAGAAGGAAAAAGAGAGAGGGGAAATTGAGGTGGATATCCAGTTTATGAGGAGCAACATGACAGCCAGTATGTTTGATCTGTCCGTGAAGGACAAGTCCCGCTCTCCCTTTGGGAAGCTCAAAGACAAGCTCAAGGGCAAGAGGAGCAGCGGCCTCTCGGACACGACATCGGCGATCGTTCCCAGCACGAGCCACTCCCCCGCTGACAGTGAGGATGAGGCAGTGGAGAAGGAGAAGAAGAAATCCAAGTTCAAAGCTCTGTTCTCCAAACCCAGCCTGCAGAAGACATCCCTGTCCCAGTCCATGTCGGTGCTGCCCACACAGGAGCCCATCACCCAGAGGGTTCGGCTTCGGCCCAGTGACTTCCAGTCGCAGTGGGATGAGGAGTCCGAGACCTCTCCGACTTCAGAACGTGAGTATTGGCACTCGCTGCCCTGCTGAGCACAAAGCCTTCCTCCAAAGGGTTGTTTACACTTTTCACAGTACTAGTTAAACTCTTCTTTCTGAACGAATCCATAGAAAGTCCCTCCTAGCACAGAGGCTGTCAGTAGTGTCCGAGAAAAGGTTGTTCTTGCATCTTGAATTTCTCACCACTTTTTTTTCCAGGATCCTTTGAAAGTGCCTTGGAAGAGAAGCCAGCCCCTTCTCCTCTGTTTAAATCTCGTAAACCAGCCTTTTTGGACAGCAGGCAGCTAACCCAAGGAACCATTAACCACACCAAAAAGGATGGGCTCTCGTTGTTCAGTGGCCTGAAATCCAAAAGTGATCCTATTTCCAAGTCTAGTCTGTGCATTAATGGCAGTCACATTTATATGGAAGAGACCACGACGAAGGACAAGACTCCAACCTCGTCCCCCTCTCCTCACAACCTCAGGAGGAAGCAGCTCTTCGCTTCAGAGGAGAACCTGTCCTCCAGGTTCACTAAATCACCTGAAGAAATGGGAAGAACCTCTCCTAGTCAGGCTTTCTCTGGGTCCACATCGTTGGAGACCTTCAAATCCATGACTTTGCCATCGTACAAACTGCTCAGCAGTGAGGAGCACCTGGACAGCAGCCCTCCACCGAGTGTCGAGGCTGTTACAGAGACCAAAAAAACAGACCACAAAAAGTCTGCCTTGCTCTCCCTGGTCACTGGGAAGAAGGAAATGGTGAAGACCGGCGATGCTGAGAATATTCCCAACAGGACCCTGCAGAGTGAGGAAAATACAATTCCAGAAGAGAAGAGTGAAGAGGAGGCCAACTGCCCTGAAGTCCCAGCAGATTTGGGCAGAGGGAGCCCATCAGGAGATGCTCAGCGTGCAGAGGACGCCATCACAAACAAGCAGCTGCTCAGCCCTCGTGAGGAGGAGCGGAAACCCGAGAAAGCTGCGCCAGCCAAGACCAAAGCCGTGAAACCCAGGTGTGTCCTGGCTGCTGACACGAGTCGGGTCGGGCGGTGTGGTGGCATGTGGCAGTGGGCTGTGTCCTGCCACACTTGGGCTCAGGTGCTGCTTTGTGGGTACCTGCAGGTTTTATGCTGGTGTTGGCTGCTTTGATAGCAAATAACAACTCCCAAATTCTTTCTCAATGTGAAAAAAAGATGGATATAGGGATGCTCCTTGTAAGTGATGCTGAAATAGTGGTTCTCTCATGCAATCACCTGTGCAGGTACTGTAGGGTGATTTTTCTTGCTGGATCTCTTGCACAAACTAACTCTGTCTGAGCTGTGTGACTGCACAGGCTCTGAAATGCCCATTCTAACATCTCTGCTCTACTCTTCCCCACTTGGCTGTGGTCTTCCAAAGGTTAGCCTTGCAGCCCTTCTGCTTTTGGCATCATTCACAGCAACACAAAGGGATTTTGTGTGGATTTGTACATAAGGCTTTTTTGGAAATTCTGCTCCTTTATCCTTCATATATATATGTATATATAAATTGTGTTTGGGGTTTATATATATAATATATATATGTGTGTGTGTGTGTGTGTGCCCTTCTAATAAGACTGTATTTTGTGTGTGTCCCTAACTCCTCATTTTCAGTGCTTCTCTTCTCACGTTTAAATTTCTTGCCTGTGAAGTGTTTTATGTACTAATGTACCTGCTTGGGGTGCAAAGAGATGTGCTTAAAGCAGCAAAAACAAGCTCTGCAGCAGAAGAGTTCTGACATAAGTCCAGTGCTTGGTAAAGATGCAGTTAAGGGTATAAAGTCTCACGGACAGGGAGACCTCTCTCTGAGGTCTCTTGCAAGTACAGTTCATCTCCAATGGCAGAGCTGATGGAGGCTGGTGCTAAAGCTTGACTGTTCCTGCCTCGTGTTGCATCTGCAAGTGACATGCGAGTTTTTTGTCCCTTTTTGCAGACTGGGCCTGTCTCCAGAGGAGGATCCCAAAGCCACACTTCCTACTCTTGCACCTGACCCCCTCCCTGCTTTTCTTTCTGTGCACCGTATCAGCAGTGCAAATAATCCTTTTGTTTCTAAAGTGGGGCATAAAGTCCAAGTGCCAGACTCTGAAAACATCACTAGTTCTCCTGCCTCCCTCACTTCTCCTGCTTTTGCTGCAGAGCTTTGGAATGACAAGAACCCCTTCACTTCTGAGTGGGACAGGGCATCCAGAGCCCTGGATCCCTACAGCATCACCCGTTTCCCTTCATCCCATCATTCTGCAGCCTCTGCTCCCAAAGTGCCTCTTCCTGGCCAGGTCACTGCTAGGGGCAATAATCCTTTTGCTGCTGACTGGGGGCAGGGTCCCACGAGCTCTGAGGTGGAGACATCCCGGGGTCTTTCTGGCCCACCCACACCTTCTGTCCCCTCTGACTGCCCTTTCAAGGACAATAATCCCTTCATGTCCAAGCGTGGGGGGCAGGCAGGGACAGGTTGCCATGCTGTTGCTGCTTCTTCCCCTTCCTGCCTTCCTTGTGGTGAGGACTGTTCCTCTGCAGGACACCCTGGTCATGAGGCTTTGGCGGGCTCTGTGCACGTGGCTTTATCCACTGATGTCACAGCTGTGCCATACCTTCCTGGCAGCTTGTCTGAGTCCCCTTCTGGCCCCCCTGGGCGGGCTCCAGAGCAGCACTGTGATTCTGCCCAGCTTCAGCCTGAGGATTCTTTGGAGAGCAGCAAGCCAGGCAATGGGAAACCTGTGTCCTTTGTCCTTGGTGGATCGCAGGGTGTTACATTAGGTGATGTCGTTTTGGGTGGGCAGGAAGGTGGAGAGCAGTCCTTGGACTCCAGTGGAAGGTTCCAGATGGGTTCAGGAGCAGCAGGAGAGCGAGCGGGGTGTGGGGGTGATCTGGGAGCAGGGGGTCACCCATGGACAGAGCTCTCTGGCGGCAGCACACGTCCCACCCGGAACAGTGATTCCGCTGTGGAGGTCACTGGTGTAAACACTGAGCCCTGCACGAGGGGTGACAAAGGTTTTGTGTCTCTCTCCAAATCCAGTGACCGAGCGCCGTCCCCCGAGAGCGAGCTCAGGGAGAAGCAGCAGATGTGTGGTGGAAAGCGGTGGGTGGAATGTGTGCCCACGTTAGAGCCCCAGGCAGCTCTGCTTGCTGAAAATGAGTCACTTTCTCAAGTCAAACCAACCCAGGGAGCCTGCACGGTGTCGCCTCAGGGAGGGGATACAGAGGGGACTGGCAGCAAGGCCCTGGTCCCACCAAAGCCAGCCCCACGACTGGCTGTACTACTGAGGAAATCCCCACCCGTTTCCCAGGCTAGGTTAAGGGGTAATGTTCCTGCTTCAAGTGATGGTGTAAAATCCACACCAGGGCTCCCGTTACCGGATGATGAAGCCTCAGCTGCTCATGGGTGCCTCCCTCAAAATGGCTCCTTGGAGACAGTCACCCCTCCAGTGACTGTCAGAGGTAACAGCAGTGACAGGCCGTTAAAAAAGGAAGGTGATGACGATTTATCTGGCAGTTTCACAAATCTCAAGTCTGCCATTCTTGTTCCTGGTGACCGGGGCTTGAAACTGGCCAGTCTTCCAGTGATCCTGGAGGGAGGCTCCGATGATGAGCTGCTGGGGGACTGTCAGGAGCGCTCTGGGGTCGCTGCAGCTGATAAAGGTGTTTTTGGGACTGGAGAGCAGCTTCGAGGTTTGACGCCTTTGCATGGAGAACAAGGAGAGCTCTCCAATAGCTCTGCTGCAGCTCTGGTGATCCTGGCCGCTCCAGGAGGAGGAGGAGGAGCTGTTCCTGGTGCTTGTGAGCCAGGCAGTTCCCCTGTGCTGCCTGCTGGAGTCAGTGCTCCCAGGGTCTGTATCCAGGGGGCTGACTCAGGCTTAGGTGTGATGTCTCATTCCAGGGAGTATAATCATCATTTTGAGAAACAAGAGCTGGAAAGGAGTGCAGGTGTTGAGGAGTGTGCAGAGTGTGACTTCTCTGAGCCTTCTGCTTCCTCTTCCTCCCTGTCAAGTCCTTGCCAGCCCGTCTCTTCCTCTCATTCCCTTCTCTCTGACACCTCAAGTCATAGAGCAGAGTCTCCGAAAAAGCCAACAGCCGAGGGCTTCGCAGATAAAGCGGGAAATTCGGGCAAGAAGAAACTTCTCCAGGCACGGGTTTCACCCTCTGAAACGTTCCCTAACCAAACCCCACGGGGTGGTGAAACCGTGTCTCCCAAGCACAGGTGAGACCGTGTGGGGATCCCAGCAGGTGCCTCTGTGCAGGTGTGAGCTTTGCTTTGCTTTCCAGTGCAGGTCTGTCTGTCCAGCTGCTGGGTCTGCCCTGGATCAGAGAGCCCTGACTTCCCCTGGGGCCTGGATTTGTCAGGGCCTGGGTCCTGTCACCCAGCACGGGGTTGCTGCTGGCTCCAGAAGGATCTCTGCAGCTCCTGAGGGTGCCGAGGGGAACAGCTCTTACGGGAACCATTAGGGAAAGTGTAGGTGGAATAGAGTCATTGAGTCCAATTGGCAAAATGGACTGGGATTGAGCTGTTTGTCAGACATGGGAGAATGGTCACCCTGAAAAATGGGGATGCATTTCCTGGCTGAATTGAGCTCCTCACAGTCATCGTGGCACGTGATGCAGCTCAGGCTGCTCCTGGAGCTGCAGCTCCTGCTGTGTGGGAGTGGTGCCACTGACCTGTCAGCCCTCGAGACTTCCCCTGCACAGCTCTGCCTGGGGTCTAGGACACCTCTGGGCCAGTGTTTGCTGAAATGGAAGTAAAATTTGCTCCCTGTGTTAAAATTGGTGATGCAAGTCCTGCTCAGGCAAATAATGACAGCACTTCTTCACAGCTTGTGGTGTCAGTTCAGGTTGGAAAGGGCCAAACACTTGTCCTGGGACAGCAGAAGTATTTGATATGTTGTAAGATCACAAATATGTTCTGATTAGGAAAGTCAGGCTGAAATACTCTGAGGGATCAGAGTAGCTGCCCTTTGTTCTGTCTCCTCGTGTAGCCCAACTTTTCTTCCATGACACACATGGGATGTATTTCCCTTCCTCCTCCTGCTTTATCTCCAATGCCTGAAGTCAATAAAGATAGTGGAGGACTGGAAAATATTTACAGAAACCCTGTGGCTTAGAAATACCTTGTCTTCCTGAAGCTGAATCTCTTTTCTCTCAGGAGATCGAGAAGGGAGGGAATCCTCCCCCATTTCTTGCTGTGTTTGTTTTTAGTCTAAAGATCTGTGTCATGCTGGTGTTACATGTCCTGCCTAAACAGCAGAAACCCTTTTTTCCTGTTGCAGACTTCATCCTGTGAAGCCAATGAATGCCATGGCAAACAAGGCTCAGAGTCAGAACCTGAATGTCATCAGCACCATGAACGAAAAGCTGCTGGAGATGAGTGTGAAGGTATGGAGAGAAGTGGCACTTTCACTGCCTAAGCTTTGATTTAATTGAAGAATTTGTGTATTCCAGATAGTTGGGACATGAACTTTCTTTTACTCAGCCCCCAAAAGTGGGGACACTCCTTAAGTGTTTATTTTCTTACAGACTGATCTATAATAGAGTTGGTGCCTTGTGTTTTGTGGAGGAGGTTCTCAGGCATAGCCACTTCCTCGGAGCGTAGTCGTGCAGTTGGGATCAGCACTGGGATTGAGAGGAGCTTTCAGCATAATCCCAGCCTCAAAAGAGACCTCCAGGCTTGAGGCATAGCTTACATGCCATGTTGATCCAAATGGCTGGGAGCATCCCTGAGTCAGCAGGGAAAATCGTGGGTCCCCTTATTGTCTCTCAATGTTTTTTTGGGAAATAGAGAAGTTGGAACTGAAATAACGGCAGTGCCTCCTTCTGGTGTGAAGGGAGACGACGTGAGTTTAGGGATTCAAACTGACACACTGCTGTTTCAAGGGAGTTGAAAATTTGCCATGAGTATTGTGGTGTTCTGATTCCGCCTAAATCATGTGTGATGCACCACGGGAGCCTCTTGTGCTCACACTCCCTGCCTGGGCAGTTGTGGGAGCTGGAGGAATCAGCAGAAGCTGCCCAGTACCTCTCAGGTTGCTTAAGGGTTAAAAACAGACTTTTCAAAGAAATAGGAGGAAACACCATAGGCCTGAGTGGGTGTTTCTTGCTGTTTAACCTGAATTTGGCTTTCCCAATCTGTTTAAGCAGCTGGTTTAAGCTTTACCAGGCTTGTTTAAGCAACAGCTGCATAGTGCTCGTCTGTGTGTTCTGTTGCTGGTTTGGAATGTCCTGTGTCTGTCCTGACCGTGCCTTCCCTCCCTCCCCAAGAAATATGATCCTTCAGACCCTGCCTATGCCTATGCTCAGCTGACCCACGATGAGCTGATCCAGCTGGTGTTGAAACAGAAGGATACGATTACCAGGAAGGATGTCCAGGTGCGGGAACTCGAGGACTACATCGACAACCTGCTGGTCAGAGTCATGGAAGAAACCCCAAACATCCTCCGTGTTTCCATGTCTGGGAACAGAAAAGCTGGGAAGATGTGACGGGTGTTGGGATGTTGGTGAACACGGACTGAATTCCCAGCAGAGGAGTGTGAGGAGCTGGTGTGGAGCAGGCAGTACTGGTTGTGCTGCCCACAGAAAATGACCTTTTTCCTGTTTCTGCCTTGAGCAACTCTTGAATTGATTAATACTTCCATCAGGTGTTGTAATGAAGTCACCTTATCATATTTATTTTTCGTTTTCTTCCCAGTATTTGGGAAGATCAGGCATTAATCCAAAGTCTGGTTCTGATGGGAAGGAGGAGGGTTTTTGATGTGTTTTGCATCCCAGCAAGGCACTGATGATCCTTTAGGAAGATTTTTTTTAATGATTTTGTTTTGTAGCAGCTTTGATAGATCAATTAATTTTCTTTCTACATCTGAAGTTGTAGTGCAATATAAATCCATGTACAGTAGAGCTTGAGTATTTGATTGTTTTTAAAATAGTAATTAACTACACTGGAGAAATCCAAAGATGTCCCAGCTTCAGACCTGGGCTGTAATTTGAAAGGAATTAATGCCCTGAAAGTTGACCATAAGTTAAAAGATTGGAAAGGAAGAAGCAAATCTCAGTTCATCTCATCAAGTGGACATTCCCAAGAGTTCTCCAAGGGGGAGTTTACAGGTTTTTTGGAGTAGGAGACAGTGAGGTTCACGGTACGTTTCTTCTATAGGAATGGCGTAGATGAATTTGAGCCAAAGGTACATTTTAAGTCAGAAGTTGTTCTGCTAGTGTCTTAAAATTTCTGCTTTGACGGTCGTTCAAAGGAGCTCAAAGGCCCACGTGGCTCTGCTCTGTGCTCTGGAGCAGGGCTGGGTCCCACATCTTGTGCTGTGCAGCAGTTCTGTGACCATTTCCCTTTTACACTGCATTCATTAAACAGAAATACCTTGGATTTTGGAGCTGGGGCTCACCTTGAACGACCTTCAGAGGTGATCAGTCTTGCAATGCTTTTTTTCCATCATTCCTTGTACAGCCCAGAGAGGGGAGGGAGCGCTGGGGCTCCCATCTGCTCTGGTTCCTTGGGCCTTCCTGCTCACAACGGGAGGAAGATCTTGTGTAGCTGAGAGGTGCTGGTTTTGCTGGACAATCAGGATCGTCCTTAGTGTCTCAGTGGATTCAGGGATGTTCTCCCCATCCCATCAGACAGCAGGAACGGCTCATTGCTGATGAGCAGCCACCACAACTTCCCTCACTGGAAACTAAACGGGGCTTTTTTCTGGCGAGCGATCAAAAAAATCAGATGCCTTTTTGCACCTCTGGGATTTATTAGGGTAGGGAGAGACCATAAAAGGCTTAGAGGGAGGTTGGAATACCAACAGAGTGGGAAGCAAAGGACCAAAGCTTCATGAGGACCAAAGCTTAAAGCTTTCCAACCTTAATTCTATGGAAATAAACACTCCTACCTTTGGAAGTTGTTGGGTTATTGGGTCACCCCTGGCTCAGGGGTGAGTTTCTAACTCAGTTTTCCTACAGCAAAGCACTTTATTGAGGGACTGGAGCAGCTGGATGGACTCTCACCCTGTGAGCAGTCTGCTTACAATTGTCATAAAACACTGGAAACTACTGGAGATCTCAAATACTGTATTTTTGTAGTGAAGAGCAGTTTAATATATTTGCATGGAGAAGTAAACATTTATTAGAAAAAAATCAAAAAAATGCTGTTAAAGACATTTTTATTCCTTTAAACGGACCTGCTACCAAAGTCTGGAGCTTTTCTGTCCCTCACGGGGTGCCTGACCTCAAACAAGCCTTAAGAGCTGGAAGTCTTCCAAGACTTCAGGTACTTTCTTCTCATTTTAGTGTTATTTGAGCAGTGAGGGGGTTCTCTCTTTTCTGCTGTGCCCTCTGCTGTGACTGAAGGGTCCAAAACGCAGGTGGCCTTAGTGGTGGTGGTTTAATTCTGAGTGGTGCTGGTTGGCCTTGCTGAAATTGCTGCTGCTTCTTGTGCCTTCTCGAGTGAGGAAGATGAAGGATTGATTTGTTTCCTCCTCGTGCCTCGGTGGATCTCTGGACAGATGATCCTGTACCTCACTGATAAACTTGTATTTTAGACTTTATTCTGCAGCTTTCTGATGTTCTGGGTCAGAGAGGAAACCCCACTGTGCCTTGCTCACGTTGGGCCAGAAACAGCACTGGTGTTCCTGGTCCCTGCAAGGAGCAGGACTGGGCTCGTTCTGGGACAGTCCAGGTCCGACAGTCGCTGGCTGTTGGGGGCACCTCGGGTGTGCGATGCTTCTGGAGCCTGGATTTCATGGACTTTGCATTGTGTGCATTCCTGCTGGGAAGAGTGCCCTGCACAGAACCAAAGCAATAATATGTGCTCTTAGCAGAGATGAAGCCTTAAAATTTGTAATACCCTCCCCTGGCAGCCTTTTTTTGCCAGTTCCAGCCGTGTCTGTTGGGGTGGATCCCGAGCAGACCCAGCACTGTGGGGTCACAGTGGGGTCACAGTCCTCGACTTCTCTGGCCCCAAAGGCATCGCACAACCCTCATACCTCATTTTTACCGGCAATACTTGTTAAAGCCTTCCTTTGGTGTGAGGGGACTGGCATTTTAAATCCTAGTGGGCCTCAAGAATCAAATATATTGTTTTATTATTGAAGGATCTGAATGCATGTTCCTTGTTTGTACTCTGCTTTTAGCCCAGGTACTGTTTGTTTTTAAACGCCTTTTGGTTTTACGGAACACTAAAATAAAAATACCTTAAATCCAGTGTTCTGATCACTGTGTCTTTGTTCTGAAAGAGCAGTTTCAAAAAGGCCTCGTCCCCTCCTTGTGACCAGCTCCGCTCATCCCCCAGGTATTTTGGGGCTGGTTTCATCCCTGCAGTGATCCATGCAGGAACTTCCTGGTAAACACCTCGCAGGGTGGGGAAACCTGACGGACGGGCTCGTCCGCATCTCCAGAATCGAGAGTTTCTGTAAAGCACAAACAATGACCGTGTGAAAGGTTCTCGACCCGCAGCGGTGAAGTGACCTCGGCGCTTGTCCCTGATGGCAACGCCGGCCTCAGATTGCGGCGGCGATGGGAGGAGGAGGAGATGGAGATGGAGATCAGCCTCCCACCGTGCGGGGCCGCAACCCCTCCAGCCTGCCTGGGCTGCAGGAGCCCTGAGCGCGGCTACCGCCCGGATCCTCTGCAGCGATGGGCCCCGGGCCCCGAGCCGGGCTATCTGCGGTTCCCCTCCGAGGAGGACGCGCTGTCCCCTCGCTCCCCTCCGCAGCTCCCGGGGCCGCCGCGCCCGGCCCGCCCAT
>VZTX01005682.1:0-75623 GCA_013400915.1 Pardalotus punctatus
TATATATATATATATATGTTATCAGTAGTTTTAATGAAATGTAATTCCAGTCTCTGTCTATATCACTTTCAGGATTGAGTCTAAGGAAAGAACTGTTGTCACATTTCATACCAATATAGATAATATAGTTAGTTTCCTGGAACAAATAAAATGACCTGTGTGTATTTACTTTCTCCCTAAACCCTCCTAAAGTACTTCCAAGTAGTGATATAGTGATATCCAATGCTTTTCTGGTGCAATTGCTATTTGTCCATACTGGTTTTTACAAGTATACCACAGGATTTTGGCCAACCTTTTAATATGAGGGTGGCTATCAATTAAATATTAATTATTTCATATGGAAACTGATGACTGGATAACAAGAGAAACTTTATCAGGCATGGTTTGACTCCATACACTTCTCTTTTTACAGCTTTTTTTTAAAAATCAGAAAACAGTTTTTGAAACAGTAAGGTTTAACTATCTTCCTAAATGAGCTAAAACTAAAATAAGTAGGGAGAATTCCACCCTTCTTATAATATAGTTTCATAATGTTTGTGGAGGATGCCATAATTCAGTGATAGGAGCATGAGAAATACTTAGATACTGAAACTCCAAGTACACACGAAGAGATGCTAAATTCCAGCAATGAATTAGGTTTCCTCTGAGTGCTTTTCGTACATGCACGCCAAGTCTCTATGCACTCTTAGAGTGTTCCATCATGAAATTCCCTATATAAATGTAAATTTACACAATATCTAGACAGTATCAAAGTTATTCCATAACCTGAAGAGTGGCATGTGAAGTAGAGTAAGAAATTAATCATTGTGTATCACAGACAAAGCTACTTGCATACAAGTAGTTTATTTTACATAATACGTGTCATCCAAGGAAGAGTTTGTTTGTATACATAAATACAGACACATATTTGCACATGCTGCAGACAGTGACATGGAAACAGAGGTATATTGGAAATGACTGAATGACGAAGTAAGCTATCTACCAGCCTCATTCATTTGTAGATGAAATGCCTTATTAATTTAAAATGAGGTAAAGAGGCACAGTACTATGGAATAGCCTAGCCTTGTTTTGTTAAAGTCTCCAGCTTATTTTCAAGCAGTTAATTCTGGTGGCTGTAAAGGGAAGCAAAACCAACAGAAACACTATTTAAAAAAAAAATTTGTGAATGCAGAGAAAACTACTTAAACAAACCTTCTGGAACCAACTTTCCTTTGCTCTCAAGTCTGTTCCTACCATCCAGATACACCCCACCTCATTTCAGCCACTTGATGTACTTAAGAAATGTGCTAACTACAGTTTCTCTTTCAAGTCAGGGGAAAGAAGAGAATAATCCAGAGAGCAACACTACTTACTGAGGCTTAATCCAAGGCAACCAAACCTGATCCTTCATATCATAAGGCTCACAGGATTTGTGTTACATATTTCAGGCAGAGGTGAAAAAGAGAAGTATTAACTGGCCAGTTGTGTGATGACACAGCTCACCACCTAATTTCAGCAAGGAACTGCACTGGGAAGGTCAAGACAAGATCCATGACATGGGTCAAAAGCTTTTCCAGCTGTTTTCCTCCCACATCTGTGGATTTATCCTAGAAAAAAGCCCTTCTCCTTCGTGAACCATTGTAAGTCCCATGTGGTGGACCAAGCAGGGGCCATAAAGTCATGCTGCTCATTAGCCACGTGCAGCCAACAGGCAGTGCTGTCCAGATGCCACCTGGCTCTCAGAGAGACCGTAAGTCTGTAATTGCTAAACGAAGTAACAAACTGCAATAGTTTACCTTCTCTTTTATAGGAAAAGGTAACTGCAGTATTAAAATGTCAAGATGTTTGTTGTTATTAACAAGGCCAAAAATAGATCTTTTAAGAATGTGAAAAATGAGGGCAGTAGAATTTAATAGGATCTCTGATGACCTGAAAAAAAAAGCCCATTTACAGCTCTTTTGCTGTGTATTACAACAAACAAAAATAAAACTAATTTATCTCCAAAACAGCAAATTGCTTTTTAGTAAATGGCCCATGAGGGGGCAATAAAAACATTAGAGAATCTTTGACATGGTAAATAATTAAAGACTGGTCAAAATCTTGATAGAAGCTCCCCATTGCCTGCAAATTACAAGACCTCAAGGGTACTCCTGCAGAAAAGGAAGTATATAGTAACAGAGGAAATGACTCAAGTGCCAGGTCCAACACAACAGCATTAAATATTAAATATTAAGTAACAGCAAGCACCAAAAGAAGGGAACTTTACATCATCATCATCATCTAATTTGGCTCTGTATCATGGGGACTTATACATCTTAATGGTTCAAGTGATAAATTCAAATAGAAAAACCAACAGTGTAATAATCTAAAAAAGAGAGCCCATTAATAGGTCATGTATATGGAAATAACTTCTTAAATTGACCAATTAAGTCATAAAAGATAAAATTACATATCATAATTATGTATTCTATAAGCCATTCTCTAACAAATACTGAACATTTCCCCTTTATTTGATTAAATTTTAAAGACAGTAGACCCATACAGAAATATTTTTGTTCTACTGAGCTACAATAACTCCTGAGCAAGATTGATTTAGATTCCCAAAGTCCTATGATGATTTTCGCTAAAACAACCTCTGTTTTTCGTAACTCAAGACCTGTGCTTCTGCAACTTAGTCAAATAAAGTCTCTGTCCCAACCACAAATGTAAAGCCAAATAGCCAATTCTCCATATAAAATGGCGGTATTGTTTCCCTGAACTATACTTATTTTTATTAGGTATCAGCTAGATTTTAAGGGAACAAAAAAACCAAAATCAGTGAAAATCATGTTATTGAAAAATAAGGTAACATGCATTAGGGAAGAATAGTAACAAATTTTCAAAATGTCTCTTGCCCTACATTGTAAATGCAAAATAAGCTTTTGAATTATTCTAAAAAGCAAATAAATAGAGCATAATCAGATCTACTAGGTTCACCTATATAGAAGTAAAACCTCAAAACAATCTTATTATTCCACCCGTTCCAGCCAATGTTCATTTTCAATTTTTTCTTTTTTCATTAAAGATTGCACTCATGTTACAGCTCTTTACACTCACAACCAGCTGAATGTAAATTATAAATAAAGCCATTAATTAACAGACATTCCATTAACCTCATAACTTGATAAGTGGAGCTAAATAAACAAATTGAAATATAAGAAATTTGTAATGGATACAAAGAAAAAAAACCAACATGAGAGTGGGTCAAATACTGTGATGTTTCCCAGGGAGACTCTGGGATTTCTATTCTTGGAATTCTTTGGGACTCTAATGGCCACAGTCTGGACTGGGTGTCTTGATATAATTACTCCTGCTTTGAGCTGACTGGTGGACTAATTGACCTCCAGAGGTTCTTTCCAATCTCAGTTTTTCTGTGATTCTACTGCTTTCTTCTGTCTGCATTTTCACTATCAAGCTTTTAAAACAATGTAAAAGAAACCAACCAACCAGAAAAAAACCCATATGCTATAATATGAAAAAAACCAAAAACTTAATGGCAAAATAAGGAAACATCTTTGGCACACTTGGTTGTTACTGTTAGTTGGTCTAATAGTGTCAATGCTCAAATAATCAAATCACAGAAAAATGCATAGCACATGAGGTTCATACTTTGAAAACAGCCCTTCTTTGTGCTGTCAGCTCTCCAAGCGGTCACAGCTCTATGGCATGTGTTTAGCAGTGACCCATGATAATCACCTAGTGAGGCGAACTTGTTTCTGCAAAACTGTTCTTTGGAGAGGATGAAATACAGAAGAAAAAACCTGATTAGAACAGATGTGAATTTTGACCCCAAACCCCTCTCTTTGTGTTTTTCTAAGAAATTGTGCAATGTCAAGTAGATAATAAAGACTTTTTTTCAGTCATTGCCATTAAAATTTAGCTGCATTCGGTAACATAAGATTCTGTGCATTTGTTGTTTATATTCAGTGGATTTATAGAGGGGTTTAAACAATTGTGTCTGCTCACCTGGGAAAATTCCTTTGGCAATACACCTAGAAAATGCCAGGGTCTGCAAGATGAAACTGCACATGGTCTTATGCTACTGTGTCAAAACATGGGAAAATTTTTAATACCTACTTTGAATCAGTACAGCACTGATATAACAGTTATGATATTGATTTATGGATTTAAGTGTACTCTAAGAGAAAAGCACACTTATAGCAGAAGTGGAACTCAAAGCAAACTTATTATTTATTTATCTAGGTTCCTTAGAAAATATTATTTGCACTATCAAGCACATTTATTTTAGCAGCACTTTGTAGTATGCTGAGGGTATTACAGAATGTAGTCTTCTTTTTCTAAAAGTACTGTCAAAGAAAGCTTTTAAACCTCCTATTGTGGGTTTTTTAAAGGACAATCAGGAATTATTAAGTAGAGAGGGGCTGAATTAAAAATTCAAGCTGTCCTTTTGACTAGGAATAATGGATTAATTAAAGGCCAAACCATCTGTATTTCTTTGTCAGCAAGAAATTACTGTGTCATGGTGTTAAGACATTGCATAACTCCTACCAGAATAGTGGCATTGTAACATCACCATACTCATAATTTCCTCCCTTTTTGATGGGTAACCATGTCATTACAAAGGATGTGAAACACAACATCACCATAAATAATCCACATAAATCCATGAAACTCTTGATAACTTTGTGACAGTATTTGTTCTGCAAAAAACTGTCTGGCTGAGGGTACAATTTGTTTACTACAATTGAGACAGAGCAATTCTTATTTTAATGTACTATTTTAAATTCTTGTCTTTCTGTAAAACGTGGAAAAAGACCCATATATTTTATCCAAAATGTATCAAAAGCAGAAAACATGCACCAAATATATACCAAAAGACCCTTAAAAAACCAAAGCTGAATAACATGAACACATATATACACACTGATAGTCATTCAAACTCTAGTAAAAAATGATTAATGAATGATACTTCATTTTTTACTTATAAAAAAGATTGCAGAAAAAAGGCTGAATTTTAAGCATTTGTATTCAGTGATTAATGTTTTTCATCTGTGGATACAGAATTTATTTCCCTTCTTTTTCCTTTTGCTAAAAAAAAGGTCCAAACCATCAACATGTATTTTTGCCATCTTTACAGGAAAAGCCAAGAACAATGTAGGTACCTGTGGAAATTGAATTTTTTTCTTCTTTTTGAACTCTGCTGAACAAGTAGAAAATAAATGTAAATGAGGAAGGAAAGCAGCCAGAGTTCCTCAAGGTTCCACTGGGAATGTAAAGAACATGTTGCTGGTGATATTTCTGCTGTTGTATTTAGTGCCAACAAATCTCCAAAGATTTTTTTTTTCCAAAATAGCAAACTGTTGCAAACCTCAGTTAATGCACTCTGCATAATAGCACTTCTAAATTCATACATGGTTCCTTTTTGTTTTCTCAAGATAAGCACCTAGAGACTCCAAAGCAAGCCAGAGAAAAATAACCACTGCATACATTAGAAAATTCATAACTGCAAAGCTCTAGTCTGTAGAATTACTAAGCTTTTTACTGTTCTACTTGACTGTCAGTACAAGGTATTTTACAAGCATTAAAGCAAACAAGTCAAATGGGTAGACTGATGTAATGGTTAATACAGCAGTTTTAAGAGCATGTTTTGTGTAATAATGAGATGTTAAGAAACTATGAAAAAGAAGACAGAAGGGAAGTGAGAAGGAGAGAAGGAAATGGTAAAATGCGACTACTTAATCTACCGCACAAATAAAAGTGAACTCGCAAAATGACAAAAGATTTTTGCATTTTACTTGGTGAAGTAAAGCTTCTAACTAGCAAACTTAATGCCCAACATCTGCTGACTTCTCTGGGAGCAGAAGACCTGACTCATAAGGAAGAATAAACCATAAGAAAACAGGTCAATTGAATGCACCCTACTGTTATGGAAAACAATTTTGGCAAACAATTTCTGCTTCTTGGCTAACTCCCTAGTACCTACACTAATTTTTTTGAAGCCTTGACTGTCTTAACCTTCTCCAGTACTGATTAATTCACAGATGAGCTAAGGCTGGAGAGGACTTCCAGAAGTCATCTAGTTCAAACCCCATACTGGAGAAAGGATGCATAGAATTGGTTGCACAGGATCATGTAGAGGAAGTTGTTGAATAGATCAAAGGAGAGAGACTCTACAACCTCTCTGGGCAACCTGTGCTCAGTCACCCTCAAAGTCAAAAAGTATTTCCTGATGTTTCCGTTTGTACTCGTCTCTTCTGTCAGTGGGCACCAGTAAGTGAAAGAGCCTGGTTCCATCCTCTTTGCACCCTCTTTGCAGGTTCTTGTGACACTGATCCCATTGGCCTGAGCCACCTCTTCTCCAGGCTGAACAGGTCCAGGTGTCTCAGCCTTTCTGCACTGGAGACAAACTTCACTTCATGGCCCTTTACTGGACTTCCTTCAGTGTGTCCATGTCTCTCTTGGACTGTGGAGTCCAGAACTGGTCACAGCACTCCAAGTGTGACCTCACCAGAGAAGCTGTGGATGCCCGATCCTTCGAAGTGTTCAAGGCCAGGCTGGGTGGAGCCTGAGCAACCTGATCTAGTGGAAGATGTCCCTGCCCATGGCAGAGGAGTTGGAACGAGATGATCTTTAAGCTCCGTTCAAACCCAAACCATTCCATGATTATACAATTCTATGATTTTATCATAATATAGGGTCCAGGAAGAGTATTTCTTTGCTTTTAAGCTCTTCCTAAGTTAATTACTAAAATCTACTTGAAGAACTCCATTCCTCTAAATACAACCATTTATCAGCTTTTGCTTATTCTGTCATTGTCTGTTGTTGTGCTGCTCACATTGAGAATTCACGCTTACAGAGATGATATGAAAAGGAATGCAAAAATTAACTGAGTGACAAGAAGAAATAAACCTGGAAAACAAGGTGAAACACCAGTAGGAAACTATACAACTACCAACATCCCTTACTCTGCTTTCCCTAAATACTCTCAATAGCTATGAAATAACAGTGGGAGTGGCAGTGTCTGTTGTAATGCACCGGTGAGATAATTTGATGTGCTCCCTTATCAAAGAATAGTGACTTCCATCCTTGATCTATCCAAACAGTCTCGTGAAACTGGCTGCAGAAATTTGAGATGATGTTATTGTCTTATCTCATAAAACACTGTAAATGCTCTCATTATTCTTGAATAAGGGAAGGTGGATACAAGATTTGAGAAAAAATTTCCAAGAGGAAACAGAGAAATATTCTCTAGCAGAATATTTCCAACATGTTAATAATAACTCTAATTTTGTTAACCATTATCTAAATTCTGTCTGACAGAAATATGCTGATCTAATTCTATTCTGATTACTTTTTTTTTTTTAATTTCAAATTAAACATGAGAAATATTTCCATTGTTGCATCTAGAAAAGAAGTGACAGCTGAGGAGAATAGTATTTATCTAATCTTGACAGTGAAATAAAATAGGAGTATCAGTGCACTAAATAGGCATTGTTATGTACTTCCAGATATGAAAAGTTGTACTAATTTAAATATTGAATTAGGTGGGAAAACTTAGAAAACTTCTCTCAGGCTTTTAATATTTTTGTGACATGAGAAAATTCATCTTTAATAACTAAAAATTGGCTGACTTTGAGTAATTGTTTCTATATGTCTGACTCTGTGTAGAACAAGACTGGAGTCCATGGAAAGGAGCCATATGTAAGAGTATACAGTGTAAGAACTACACTACATTATAAGAATATTAGTCAGAATGATTAATAAATGTTTCATCCTGGGTCCGAAGATAATCTCTCAGGAAGGTTATTCTTGTCTTTGTTGATGTTACCTGGAGGACAGACTCCTAATTTAATGTGCCCAAATTAAATACCTAGTATAGGAAGAAAATTATGTCCACTTACTTCCAAAACTCTTAAATAGAAGGATATGCAAAGCAAATATATGTGTATCAGGTTTACAAAGCAACATATATTTCAGCAGATCTTCATCTTAGTTTAAAAACAAGCATAAACCAATCCTATAGAGGTCAAAATAATTTCTGAATAGGGCTTTTTTTTGGAAGATTGATTTGTTTGGTTGTCTAGAGTTAAACATAGCAGAGGTACAGTTTTGCAATGTATCTGCAAAACTTTTTTTAGAAATGAAGTCTCTATGTCTATATATATATATATCTCATCCATATATACACAGATGAGATAATTAGAATTCTGTAGTTGGCTGATTAACTGAGAATATACTATTCTAAATCTTTCCTTACTGTTTTGGAAAAATTACATTTGCACATGATCGATTTAGTTTTTTACACTTCTATCTATTATGAATTCAGGCAAGTCCTAAAGGGCTTACTCTCCAGTCATACTGCATGGTTTTAATGTCATTAAGGAAAGCTAGTTTACTGTTAAGACAGCAGGGTGTTGTAAATTTTGTTTTAACCATATAGAATGTGTGATCCAACAAAATTAACAGGAAAAATCTCTCATTCCTGGAGTTGTAAGGTTTACTTGGTGAATCTCCCTTACCAACTGGGGCAGTGGAGGGGGTGGCAGGGTGGGACAGCAGGAGAATAAATTAGTCAGAGTTTCAAAAAACTCAGGAAAAGGCAGCAGAAATCAAATTGGACCAGTGATTTGGCACAAATCTATTTAATGGAAATCAACAGTAGTGCATTTATATAAGATAGATGGATTTGATTTAATCTTGCAAAAAAAAAAAAAAGAACACTGTAAATTATGCACCAGAGGAGACTAAACTCACTTTATCACCAATAGAAAGAGAGTGAGCCATTTTTGTGAAGTTAATCAGCTCATCCAAGGTATAATGAAAACTCTATTGAAGGACCGGCATCTACTTAACAAATGTTTTTCCTTTTCTTTTTGGGTTTTCTTTTTTTTTTTTTTCCCTTTTTCACCCCCCTTTTCTTTCTTTTTTAAAGGGCAAGAGGGTTACCTGAAATTCATATTCTTGCAAAATTGAAGATCAAAGCCATGTTGCTCTACAGCCTGCTATAAGAATGCTTTTGTCTCTACGTCATCTCAGAGGAAAATATCCCTGGCTGGCTCTACTTGCTAATTACAGGAATATTCTTTGGGTCTGGTTGAGGGCGTACAGAGACCAGGACAGTTATTGCCTTATCTCAGTTTATTTGACTGGCACATCAGTTGCAGGAGGTACAGGTCAAAATTCTCTAGCTTGTTTTAGAAGTCCAAATAAGACCACTTCTGACATTTATTAATCTGTGACATTTGAATGTTTCCCAAGAAGCACATGGAGATATCTTGAAATAGGTTATACCAACATCTCTAAGTAGTCTGAGCAGCACAATGTCTCATTTTCTGAGTCTCCTTAGTACATAATACTTCAACACAGTCCCTGAAATTTACTTTTTCAGTTTGAAGCAAGAATTAAAGTAATATTGACTTGTTGTTAGGAGAATGGGGTGCAGCATGTGAGTGACATACAGAAACAGCTCTACTTGCAAATTCTAAAAGTTGCATGGTGGAGACGTGTTTTTAAGCAATTCATTCCTGATATGACCAGGGGGTCCCTGCATTTTCTTTATGAACTAAAATATAAAGCACTTGTGTAGGTCAAGCACAAAAATGATTAAAAGGCATAGGCACATAAATCAATAAATCCCATTAAAACAATCCCTATTTGCATTTTGGCCTGCTTGACACCATTAAAATGAAGCTGGTAATCTATTAATTCCATCAATATCTAATATGCTGAGATTATAAATAAGAGGGACTAATTGTGAACTAATTAATAGCAATCTTTTCCTGCTGGCACAATAATACATTGTAATGCAAAATGTGACTTATAATTTTGCTATATTATTACATCAAGAATAGAGAGGCTTGTTTACTTCGGTAGCATATGGCCTTGAGAATGAATCATCTCTAAGTGTGTGATTCTTGGAATTCACAATAAAAGCTTAAAAGCAAATTTAAGTATTTATGCATTTGCAATTTAAATTTAGGACAGAGGAAAACTACTAGTATCACTGCCAGCTGTGATCATATTTCACTGAACACAAGAACAAAACAACTTACACACTAAGAAAAATATCTCTGCGAGGAATAAAACACATTCTCTGGGTTCAACTGCAAGAACTTCTACAATTATGTCCAAGAAGTTCCCAGAACACAGACTCTTAAAAACCTGGCAATCCTTTTAGAGCAATAGCCTGGGCAGACAACATAATGTGCTGCAGGTATGTTTTTGCAACCAGAGCAAAGGCAGGTTTCAAGGCTCCCAACCAGAAGGAACCTCATCAATTGCTAATTTTTTTGTACTGGTTACTCCTAGGCAAATTAAGCAAATGCTAGACAAATTTACATTGAAATTAATTATGAGAATGTTGTGATCAGAGCCCTGGAAAGCAGTTTTGATGAATTTCTCTGCAGATACATTAATATTCTTTGTGGATTTAGAAACAGGACATAGATGTATTTTTAATCCTTTACTTTTATTTCATGCCACAAAACCCTCATTAAAGGATACTGGGACTAGAGCTGCGTTTCTTATTTTACAATTTCTCATTTCTTAAACATCAAGAAAATACCAAAACCACTGTGATTAATTCTGTCTTTAGTAAGAGTCTTCTCCCTTGAGCCAGTCTGATAAATCACTGAAATCTTTATATTATTTATACAGATGAATAGTATCTCTATTTGATACCTCCAAATGTTTTAGGAATTTTGAGCTTCTTGGAATATAATTCAGCACTGTTTAAACAATGGATTGAAATAATATGGAACTTCCCCATACCAGCTTTTGTAGAAGGAAAACTTACGAAAATATGAAAGTAAAAGAAGGAAAGAGGAAATCTATTTAACAATTCACACTAACAAACATATTCAAAATGTTTCAGGAAGACTTAGGTTGTAAATGAGAAGCCTTTCTAGAAAGGCATATACATTCGCTTTATTCAGAAGATTAGTTAGTATTTTAAAATTAACTTTTTCACTGACATGAGTGATGTTAAAATGAGTTTAATTAAGAAAAGTTCATTACAGAGCTCTATAATTTATGACAAAATATACCTTATCAAAATGGAAAGTTGATAGCTTCCCCTTTTAAGTATTGCTAAGAATTAGAAATATTTTAAATCATAACTTTCTTAAGTCTAACATTAAAAAAAAATAATTTAATAATTGTAAAAGTATTTTGTTTATCATAAAAATTCTTATCACACGTATTTAAAAACCTTACCAACAAATATTAAGGCAACTGATCAAAAGAAACATAAAAGTGAAAAAGAGACCTTGGAGGTTCCTTGGGAAAGGTATTGAATTGAATGTTTGTTTTTGTTGGTTTTTTTGTTTGTTTGTCTGTTTTTTAAATATATCACACACAATTAAAAGGCTAATTCTTTGCTTTAGATCTCCTACTTAATTTTTCTTATAATAGTCTGGTATATCTACTATACTGGCAGACAGTACTAAAGTACACATTAAACTGTGCAAGTTGGGAGACATGCAAATTTACAGCCTTAACTACCACAGAATACAGTATAAATTATAGACTTTTTTAAGACCATACTGAACAGAACAGAGAAGACCAATAGAGTTTTAGAGGAACTTTATTTTCTTCTGGGTTTTAACAAACTTACTTTTTTGCATTCCTAAATCTAATCTAATGGAAAATGCTGAAAAGAAAAGGAGCACACATAGGATATGTTGCTAATCCCAATATTTGAGATTTCTTTTGGCATCCTTAAAGGTGCAGTTTAAAAGTTTGTAAATCTTAAACAACTATGATGCAAACATCAAACTAAAAACCAGAGTAGAAGTCTAGAAGTACACACAACTTTTAGGTTTTTTTGTTTGCCTTGCACTCTTGCACTGTTTCCTGTTAAATAAGATAATCCAATTGTAGACAATCTATATCAGGAGTTATACCAATGAAATAATATGTTAAACTCAGTAAGTCCAGCACTAGGCCACGTTTCACCCAATAAGTCATGTCAATGGTGAAATTAACATAAAGAAAGATCTTAATTAGTTTCTTGTGCATTTCACTCTGTCCATTTCTGCCCAATTTGTTCATTATTTATGATCTTTTTCCACAGTTATGAATGTTAAACTCATTGAAGTGGTACATCGAACATTGTTAAGAAGTTTTAAGAACTGCCCAGCAAATAGAAAATACAAATTCCATACTTTTTAAAATTCTATCTAAAATGGTCATCAAAAATAAGAAGTAAGCAAAGAAAAAAGCAGCACAAACAGAAGAATATGCTACTTTGAGTAATAAATATTTTATAAATTTTGGTTATTCTGACATATAACAGAGAGTAAATGATAGGTACAAGTGTAAACTCTACAGAATTGCAGCGTTTCATGCAACTCCTGCTGGGTAAGTCACCAAATCAGGGTGGGTTTATTTTCCTGCAGATATAGCAATTTCACTCTTCACCTTCTGCCCATCTGTGACATATGTAGATTTAGAACAGATCCTCACAAACCTCATTTTATAATATCTTGGCAAAAAAATAGCAATGAGGCAAAAAACATTTATTTCTGTACTCCACCATTTCAGCATATTTTCACTCTATATTTTATTGTTGTATGTTTTGCATTCTAAAATAATTTTTGAGAGGTTTTTCACTTCTAACTTTTTGAACAGGGTAGGGCTTCAATGACAAGTGGAAACCAGTTGGAAAATCATCTAGACCAAGCAACTCATTTAAGAGTAGTTTCCACGGGGCTTAGAGAAAAGCAGCATCTCTAGAGAGGGATTCAGACCTGCGAAGTTACACTGGTGTCAATGTCAGGAGATATTTATGAACATACTCATATTTTTCTTCTAAAATGGCTGACTCTGTGATCCATTGTTCTTTTTTAATCACTTTTAAATCAATAGTAAATTTCAATGATGCCACATCCTCTTGCAGATGATGAGATTATATTCTTTTTTTACCTAACTCACTTAAATCACAGGCTCAGTCAGGATGCCTGTCTTCACATTTCTTCCTGGACTGAAAGAGAACACTATCATTCACAGTGTTACAGGGAGTTTAAATAATATCACTTGCAATTCTGTGCTGAGCAGAGATGATACTCTTAATGGCTGTGTGGTGAGCCATAGCAAACCACCTACAGCTTTGCACTGAGCTAAATTGACACTACCTATAGTGCCATGACTGCAACACTCCCTTTTCACAGTTGCACACCCTATTAAGGGCAAACACAGGCCATGGTGCACTCACCACAGGGTCACACCCCAGTGGACATCAATGGTACAGGAAAAGTCTAACCACTGAGCTCATGAGCTGTATTAGCTGCAGTGATGCTAAGATAAAAACATTAAAAATTACATAACCTCCTCACTCCCCCAACACACAACCACAGAAAAATTCCAAACAAAACCAGCTCTGACGGAGTATTTAACAAAATACTAGAAAATGCCTTTCTACTTGAATACCTAACATTAAGGTTGATAAATCCAATGAAGTAAACTAAAACCACTAGTGAAGTGGTCTCAGTATGTAGCACAGCCAGCCGTGTTGAATAAAAGCCAAAATTGCAAGATATGTTCTTCAGTATTATCAACATTTTCACACTACTGCACTTAATAGAGAAAAACCTCCCTATCAAAGCAGTCCACTGAGAAAATCAGTTACGAGTCTTGGTGCTGTATGGAACTCGATAAACTGCCTCCCACCGTCTTATCATGGAGCAGTGTATGCATATATCCTACTTTCTGACAGGAGAGAGATTTATTTCTCACACTTTATTTTCATTCAGTTTGGGAAAGACATTTAGCTACAGTACAGTTAAGAAATTTCTGTCACTGAACTGCTAGCACAAATTTAAACAAAGGCAGTATAGAGTTCACAAGTGCCTCTTTAAGTCTGGAACAGCGAGAAGTTCGTTCATAGCTACCTGTGTTCATCAGCTCACATAACTACAAAGTGTATTTATTCATTTTTAGATATGTGACCTCTCCACATCAGCTGCCTTGCCTCCCATGTGGAGAAACTGACAGATTTTACTCTTATGTAATTTTGTAATTTTTCCAAATAACAATCAGGTTCTCAACACAGGAGTTGATAATAACTTTTTTGGGGTGGGTCCAAAAAGGAGCTGTGCTTTTAAATGTATCAACTGATAAACAAATGAACAAACAGAAACAAAACCATTAAGCTTTTTTTTTTGCATATGAAGACATCAGGTATAATAGAGACAACAAGTATTAGCTTCATATTGGCTAAGATTGCTCTGAGTTTAACCTACTGCCACTACTCCAAGGGGAAATTCTGAAAGTAAAAAATAGGCAACACCTAAGGAGAAGGGGAGAATATTTGCAAGGAGGCAGGTTATCTTACGCACTACATTCTAACACAGGTAATTATCATATATAGAGTAGCAATGGACTTTAGCTGTGGGAGGCAAATCATACCATTGCTGGAAGTTTATAACCTTAATAAGTACACGACTTTTCATTCCAACACACCAATCAGTTTACCTCCCTGGATCATTTCTGAAGGTGTTTTATAGACATTCTAACTTTTTCCCAAAAAGTTAAACAACTACTTCCATCTTTTATTCTCTAAATTTATTCAGTCCATGGTAGCAATTACTTTTTGTGATGTTATTCCTTATAAAATTCTTTTGCATTTGAAAGAGCAAGGAGGCTTCATTTACCCCAGATGTGTGGTCTGTGGTTTGTCAGTTCAATCTCATGCTGTCATCAGGTATATTTGACTGTGTTAAATGAACACAGAAGAGATCACCATATATGTTTGGCAATATACCACTTGAGGAGTCCTGACTGGAACTTTAAACCAAAGGAAAGTAAATTCTGGAAGTCTCAAGGACATAGAGTACTTTTGCAACATGTTTGCTATCTGATGTTAGAATTGAGCAGTGAGAAATAAATACATAAACCCCCTTGCAGTTGTTTTTGCTTGTTGTTGGTTTTTTCCCCCTAACATCTTGACATACGGTGTGGTATTTTTCTCAGCTATTTAGGGAAAAAATTATCAGCAATTTTAGATTTTTCTTGCTACTGTGTTATATTTCTATAGGTAGGAGGCAAGCTGTAAATTAGATTCTGTCAGAAGGTTTGAGCTTCGTATTCCTTAGAGTTAAAAGCACTAGGTGCTATTGCTTGGAATAGGGCTGGACATGGACCAATATTTTGGTTGTTATTCAACTTTGCTTATGGGGTTGTAGGGCAGTAAAGCCAGAAAAATTCCTGAACACATCTAGCCTGATAATTTGATAGCACATGGAGAAACTTCTGACAAGGTCTACAAACATGAGCAATAGAGAGCTTGCAATGCTCTCGATGAACACAAAGGAGGAAGGTGGAAGGTGTGTGTGGGGAAAACAGGGATTAATACAACTAAAAATTATTTAGAAAGCAACCCAGTATTACTCTCTTTCAGCACAGGTGCATATGCGCACACACACACACACAACTTGTATCCTTCATAGAAGTTCTATTAGAAACTAGATAAAACATTTAATTTTTAAAGTTATTTAATTTTTCTTTCCAACTTGAAGCATTGTCATATGTGCCAGTGCTCCTAATAGACTTGTTCCAATATTGGTTTAACCTCATTACTGGAAAACTAATATCTCATTTCAAAGCTGAATTTGTCATAATTTCCAAGGTTTCACTGCCTTTTTATTGCATACCTATTAGAAAAGGCCAGGTGAATGCTTAAGAAACGTGCTAGCCTCTAATGACTTTTTGAAATGACGTTAATAACTTATTATATATTTGTGATATTGTTACTGATGCTTGGAAACTCTAAATTATTCTGTATTATGAGTTTACTACTCCTTGTACATGCCTGGCAATGGAAGTAAGGGAAAATAGACTCAGTTGCTTGTTAAGACTAAATATTACACTTTATTACTTCTGATCATGAGAAGTGATCTTGAAGCACGCTTAAGGAAAACGATGATAAATTCATAGAATCAATTACTTTTGCCAGCAGAACTCTTACAAATGTTCCTACAAAGGCCTTATAACTGTTGCAAGAGTGTAGTAAAACTGAATTCCCAATAGTATGAATGAAAGTAGCAGAGGTTCCTGGGGAGAAGGACTTCCAGTAAAGCATCACCCACTGCATTATTTGCAAAAAGTATGACATGGAATATCTCAGAAAATTATTCAGCCCCTTGTTGGCTGGCAGTAGGAAACTGGTTTTATAAATTAAACATAGAAAAATACATAAAAAAGAACAACCTAGACATGCAAAGAAGTAGAAGGACTTCTAAAAATACTTTCTTATATCCACACTCAAAGTGCCTCTTTTCATGCCTACAACTTTTCCCATCTTTAACACTCCTGATTATTTGACATTAAACAACTTCAAGATTCTGAGAGCAGTAAATACTTATTAACTTTCCATTCTTCTTTTGAATTAAAAATTACAGAAATTGCGGTATTTAGCAGATAAGTGCTTTTCTCCCTGATTCAACTAAGCACTGGATCCAGGAGTGAGGATATGGGCAGCAATCTGCCTTGGTTTTCAGCACTGTGGCTGTTTTCTTGCTTTGTACTCTTTGCAAATGAAGTACTTCAGGATGGGTAGTAGAAGGTTTAAGTGTGTTATCTCATTTTCTATTTTTATTTGGAAGACTGTGAACATGGAAGTCCCCAGGCACTAGTATTTATCTAGAGCTCTGTCTCTCGGCTTTTGTGGTCAGCTCTCAAAGGTGACAAAATTGCATGGTATTTTTATATTGTCACCAGTGCCAGGCCAGAAGATGTGGGGTGGATGGTGTGTAATTGTACGGGCTTATCAGTGATAAACACTGGTCATTCATGTGTTCATCATTCATTTGGCAGCAGAGCAACATTTCACATACTGCCCACTGAATTGGGAAGGACATTGTCTTAAAAATGGAAGAATAAATCTGAGAAATAGTGCTGGCATTAGGAGCGGTATGCATATTTATATGGTTTGGTTAATGAATCTGTGAACCTTAGGCTATGAATTTTAATCCTGGCTATGGCTGCTGTAATTCTGAAAGTTACATATTGAGCAGGTTTGAGATGTGTTTTTGAAGCTGATAAGTGCAAATGATAGAGACAATTCGTAAAAGCCTCCAAGTAGCCAGATGGAGAGGGATGGACATGATAAAAGACAGGAAACACATCAGATCCCTGCCAGCTGTAAGTCAAAACCAGACAGGACACTTGTGTTTGTTCCACATGTGCTCTCTTACTTAAGAGCATTTTTTTGTAAAGCCTCCGTTCATACTATATTTTAGCAAACAGCTGTTCAGAAAAAGTCATGCTGGTTCTAACTCTGAGCACCATATCGAGGGATACAGAAAAAAACCCGAGTATTCAGGCCATCTTTGCTGGGTAGTGAGAATGTTTTATGTGAAAAGAAATGAATGGTGCATAGAGATGAGGTTTAAGGACAAATGTTTACCCACTTGATGCTATGAACAGTGACCACTGGGTCTCAGAGGTACTGCCTCTATCTTGTGAAGTCTTGCTACTTTCATTATAGCCCTAATTTTATTGATGCCATGAATTATACAGTCTTGCAGAGAAAATGAGTCTCACTTTGACCTGATTAACATGCAGAAGGGTAATAATACAGAAGTAGATAAATGGGCAGGGGAACAAAAAGGCATACAGAATATGTGTTAGATTAAAACAGAATTAGAACTCTATAAATACCATTCACTCCATTATGCAATCTTTAGCATATATTTAAACTTGAAACATCTTGTAATAGGCAGCAATAATTGTTAAAAGGAATGACAGGAGTCCTATTCTCAAGCTAGCTTTTTGAAGTGCCTTACATCTGCAAAACACCCCACTGTCTTAATTTTTCTATAAACCATGAGTTGATAATCTGATATCATTTTTTTCTGTTATAAAAATACCTCCCTTTCTGAAACTTAAAGGGACAAACCTATTTGTCTCATACAAGGTAAGGGGGTGCTCTTTTAAAGCAAGGCCTTTTAGCAACATGCAATTCCAACTTCTCTGAGAAATCAGTGCAAGAAAACTTTAGCAAGTCTAGACAAAGAAAAGGTTCTCTGTTTAGCTCTTCCTAATGTGAATGAAAAATAAATAGTCTTTACTATACACATAAAAGCAGACTATAAAATGGTTATGGGGAACCAAGACAATAAGACCCAGACTAAATTCTGATAAACTTGGATTAAATTTAAACTGAGCATCTCTGTACTTTGGATATTATTGTAACCAAATCAGATTTTAAAAGCTACTCTGAATTTCAGATTTACAGTTTCCCCTATGATAACCTATTCTCTTGCAGTGTGATGTCTTTCCCTACAGGAACCCTTCATAGGAAGAAGAAACTAAAAAGAAAAAAAAAAAAACCCCAAAACCTTCCAAAAATCAACATCTTTTTTTTTCTAACTGTCAGTTCAGTAGGGAGGCAGCCCCTAGGTGAAAAACAACAGCTTAATTCTTCTTCAGTTTGGCTTGAAGTGCAGTACTACACATAAGAAGGAACATACCAACCTTGGGACAATCTTTCCTTCTGTTAACTATCAGTATTCCATAAAAGTGAAGTTTTTGAGAATTTAGGTGTATAACTGTGAGCTGTACTCTCAGACTAGCTTTGTCTTACACTAGAGTAAGAGATATAATTTAGTCCTATGATGTTCTGAAAATAATACATTTTTTTTCTATTCATATACTATTTTCTGTATAGCTTAAGCACATTTCCACACATTCACACTTAAGCAAACCCCAAAATAACAGGGTCAGTTTTAAGATAAAAATGATATAAAAATGGGATCAACACAAATTAGAGAGGTCATCTCTTCTCTTGAATTCTTTCCCTCACCACTGCAAAATCAATACAGCAGTGTAGTACTCATTTCCAAACACTGCCTGCTGCTGAGTGATCCCATAATATGATGATTTAATGGGTAAGTAAGTAATAAATTTGAACACGGCCTAGAAGAACAGAAATTGAATGAACTTTATCTTAGAGGAGCACCATCAATATCTATCACTCTATCATTAAGAACAGTGTATTCAGGCATCAAACTTACAAGGCCACTTTGAATTGCATCAGCTGTAGGAATAAACTATTTGCAGTTGTAAACGTTTTAATGAATGCTGCAATATTAAAGCATCTCCAAATGCAGGATAATATAATCAAATATGTTAGGTATGGAGACAGTAAATTACTAGTTATACTGATGATCTTACTAAAATAACTTTTAATCCAATTTTGTTATATTTTGTTAATTTCAGCTCTTATAGTATTAAATTTAACAATGGATAATTATTATTTCACTTGAAATAACGAAAAAGTTATCTTTGTGCATGAGGAAAATGTATGTGTTATCACATTACATTCAACAGCATGTGAAAACAAGCAATGCAGTTAAAAATTCTTTCTTGCAGAAGTTAAATCTCCTGCAGTATTACGGAATAAACCTTTAAAAATCCTAAAGAAACACAAGTCAGAATGCAATGTAAAAAAGGGAATGCTTTAGAAACCATCAGATACAAGTAACAAATTAGCAGATGAGAATAATTGGCAATTTAAAATATGGTGCTGAATGACTGGCAAGAGTTTTCAGGGTATAATGTTATTGAAAGAAAATTCTTCTGTAAATATTGACTTTCAGTTAAACTTCCGAAGTAGTCACACACTTCAATGCTCTATTAGAATTAGTCACTGTTAATGCTTTTAAGACTTTACAAGATGTTGTTTGAATATGCCTAAACAATTCTTGTGACAAACAGCTGAAGCTCATTCCTGTATATCCAATTTTGGGATACAGAATTGTCAGGATATGAAATGTGTCTCACAAATTTTGATGTGTTGTACAGAATTAGATAAATCTACTTGGACCAAAATCTAGAGGTATTTTGTTTAACAGCAGCTGAGGGTAAGGAGATATTAGCTATGTTAAACCACTGCAGGATCAGGTACATTAATTTCACAGATAAATACCTTCTTCCAGATGTTGACTTTTAATTCAAAGATTTCAAGGTAAAAGAAATAATTCTTAAGAATAAATTCTATTTAAATTTCTGACATCCTTCTGAATTTTGCATCAAATTTCTTGCAATTTGTAGCAACAAAAATATAAATTTCAATTAAAAAATTAAAATAACATTAACAGGTGGAGGTTCTAAGGTACTATTACTAGAACTACCAAAATACAAATGTTGACAAAATTTACAATGTGGATGACAATTCAGCACAAATAAAACAAAAATGTCCCTGTCCAAAATCAATGGACTTGGACAACACAAGATAATGAAGCTACAGAAGGGAAACCAGATTAAATCAGAACTGTTTCGTGTATGCATCCAAAGCATGTACATTGACATCCTCGGGCACTTTCCATTATTAAATTCCTGTGTCAAATATCATTTTATTACTACAAATCAAAATGTTTTATTTCATTGGCTTTTGAATTTCATCTTGTGGTGACACAAAACCAATAAGTTTGGGAAGAATTTGGGAAAAGAACAGCTTAGTAACTGTTGAACTGTAAAAATCGTATCTCAACATGAGTACAGCACTTGTAAATATCTTAATCTAAACCTCTACCTCTTTCACCATTCAGTGTAGATGCCCAGAGAAGCTGGCTTCAGTCACATTCCCACCCACTCTCAGGCCACACTATGGTTTGAGAAATGCTCATTAGGCCTTGGTCTTGAAGAACTGCACCTGGACTAAGCCCCTCTCCAGCTTGTCAGAAATGCTATCTCTTCCCAGGAATGAGTGCTGTCTAATGAGCAACAGTTATTTTAATGAGCAGCCTTCTAAACTTATTTTTCTTGCCTGAACAACCCAAATGAAGTTATGTTTCTGTTGCTGAGCCTTCAAAGAATTTCATCTGGGATAGAAAATTTATGTGACTAAGATCCCCTGTCTTGCAACCTTATAAACAGTGCTCTAAAGTGAGACCTTTTTGAGCTCTCAATTATAAGGGACTGATGAGTACTAAAACCCACTCTCTAATGACCTTATAAATAGTGAACCAGAGTGAGACCCTTTTGAGCTCTCAATTGCCAGAAGGTAAGTGGCTGATGTGTCTCAAACACCAATAATGGGACGGCTGTGAAGCCAACCAAGAACTTTTAGTAAAAACAGACAAGAATTGTTGGTAATAACCAAGGACTATTGGTACTATCATGCTCTGAGAAAGAACAAGTTTTGACTGGAGAAGAAGGGCGAGGTGGAGATAGGGCAGTGCTTTTCTGGGAGAAAGAGCCTCAACACAGTGCAGCAGAGCACAGGAATGATGGGCAGGAAGTGAACCTGGACTATAAGCTGAGATTGGGACCACCAAAAACTTCGGAAGTTCTCAGAGCCACCTCCAGAAAGGCCCAAAAGAACAGACTGTACATGATAAGTAATTAGCACTGACAGAGAGAAACTTGTCTTCAGAGTAAAGAAGCTTGTCCACAAAAAGGTACCCCCCTCAAAGGTCCTGGACCAAAGCCCCCCCTGGACCCTGGGTATCTCATCTGCCAGGCCAATGCAGCTAGATCCCTACTTATCACCTGGCTTGACACTGAAACTAGGATCAGCATCCCCTCAGCTGGGTTGGCACTGAGACCAGGATAGGCATCCCCATCAGATGGATCAACCCTGGAGTGAGGGGTTGTGATCCCTTTTTTCCTTTTCTTTTTCATCTTTCTTGTTCTCCCTTTTTCTCTTTTCTTTAATTCATCCCTCCCTTTTTAAAGAACTTCTTTAATCTCTCTTTTCCTTTCCACCCTGCCCCTTGATCCAAGACCCACTGCCCTGTGCTTAAACTCTCTTATCCCTTTACCCCTTTTTCCATACCCTCTTATCTAAACCCCACTGCCACGTGCCTATATAGTAGGTCAAGGAATAACATATCAACTTTCATGCCAAGTGTGTAATTTACCAATAATAATCTATGCTGATTTTCAGACCCTCTGACTTCTGTCATTCTTTTCAACCAAGGACCACTTTAGAATCTTAAGTGCTTCCTTCCCTTCAAGGTGGATCATCACACTCAGGCAAATAATTTTCATAATGATGTTCTTCTCCAGCATGCTTTTACATTTTCCTATTTCTGTTTGCTGTTAAGAGCCTTTAAACGATAAGCAAAATTTTCTTGTTTTTGTTTTGATTTACCTGAAAGACAGCCAGTGAGTGACAGAAACAGCAAGAGTTTCCATGACAACCACATCCTTGGTCACAAAGGTCCTTCCGCCCCTCTTTGTGCAGTTGTTAGCAACGTTGACGTTTCTTAATTAAAGCTTAGCCTGGTGGGACAAAGACAGATCTCTGTTAGGAAAATTAAAAATATCTCTCAATAATATGACAATTCAAGAGACAAAGATGGTCCTAATGCAATTAAAAGTCTAGTTCCAAAGATCTCTGTATGCACAGGAACAAGTATGCTGACAGATACTCAGAGGGACCTTGTTCCAAGTAGTTAACTGTGTTAATATCTCAAATGTCTGTGGCAGTGTGGCAGTGCTCTGTACATATATATATGTATTTTTATACATGTGTATATACACACACACACACACATATATATATATATATATATATATATATATATATATATATATATATATATATATATATATATATATATATATATATATATATATATATATATATATACATATATACATATATACTTATATACATACACACATACATATATATATAGATATCACCCTAAAACTATATGTGTCTTGAAGCTTTGAATTTCCAAAAAGCCTAGTTTAGAGGATAGGACACATATCTTTCACAGTGAACAAATCTAAAGCAAGTAGCTTGACATGTGTTCTTATTTTCCTGAAAGCAATAAGATGATTTTTAGTATAAAGTATTTCAAAAAGCCTAAATGGAAGTACGGGTTAGGTGAGTGAACAGTGAGGTGGATTGAGAATTGTCTGAAGGGCAGATATCAGAGTGTTGTGACCAGGGTTGCAGAGTTTAGTTAAGAGGCCTGTAGCTCACAATGTTCCCCAAGGATTGGTACTGGGTCCAGTCTTGTTCAACTTATTCATCAGTGACCCTGGACAAATGTAACCCTCAGTAATTTTGATGATGGTACAGAGCTGGGAGGGGTGGCTGATACCCCAGAGACTGTGCAGCCCTTCAGAAGGACCTCGACAGGCTGGAGAAAGGGGCAGAGAGGAACTGTCTGAAGGTCAACAAGGGCAAAGGTAGGGTCTTGCACCTGGGGAGGAATAACCTCACTGCAGGTTGGGGTCTCACCTGCTGGAAAGCAGCTCTGTGGAGAAGGACCTCGGGGTCCTGGGGGACAACAAGCTGTCCCTGAGCCAGCAGTGTGTCCTTGTGGCTAAGAAGACCAGTGGGATCCTGGGGCGCACTAGGCAGAACATTTCCAGCAGGTCAAGGGAGGAGATCCTGCCCCTCCTCTCAGCCCTTGTGAGGCTGAATCTGGAGTGCTCTGTCCAGTTCTCAACTTAGTACAAGAAAGAAAAGAAAGTACTGAAGAGGGTTCAGCTGAGGGCTGTGAAGATGATTAAGTGACTGAAACATCTCTCTTATGAGGGAAGGCTAAGAGAGGGGGCAGAGCCCTGGGACAGGCTGCCCAGAGAATCGCAGAGTGTCCTTCTCTGGAAATATTCAAAACCCTCCTGGACACAATCCTGGGCAACCTGTTCCAGGTGAACCTGCTTTGGAAGAAACTTCGAAGTAGATATCTCTAGACTTCACTTTCAACTCTAACCATTCTGTGATTCTTTTCCTGAAAGTAATATGTTGGTATATTTAGTATCAAGCATGTTCTAAATGTTTTAGGAAAATCCAGGCATTTTTACTGCTTGCAGATTGGATTGAAATAGATTCCAGTTTCTTCAGCTTTACTCAATGTGTAAAGAATCTACCAATACATTTGAAACAATCAACACTTTTACAGAATATATTATTTATACTCATATCTTGCTACCGTTCCTCAGATTTGAGTTTCATATATGTTCCATGACAGGAGCATAAATTTTGGCACACATCATCTTTGATCGCTGTCTTCTTAGCTATCACTTTAACAATGTCAGCAACTTTAACACATTGGAACTTGAGAGATTTTGCATTCAAACATCTGAAAAATCAGTCCAAAATATGAGCAGATTTGGCTGGTTGTACATAGACATGAGTGTGTTCCTGGTCTTTGATTTGAAAAACATCAAGCTGAAAACATAAAGTTAATTTACTACATTTAATTAGCCATATATGTTCAGGAGGATTTTGAGATCCTCTTGTTGGAGACCAAGGAATTTTCAATCAGTAGAGGCTGTGACCTACAACTATAAGAACAATCACATGTGACATAAAAATGAGACAAAGGAATATTTCCTTTGCTCCCCTATGAAACTCCTTTTGGGGATAATATGAGTCCTTCAGATAACCAGTTTAGTTACATGCCATATTTGCTGTTTTGGAGGTCCTATTCCCTATGTTAGAACATTCACAGTAAGAGAATAGAGGCAATGCTCTACAGAGTCGCCAAAAAAAGAAGTCATGATGTGAGAGTCGGTTCCTGCTGGATTATTCCATTTCAACTGCTCTCTGAGCATCTCTGGCTGTAAGCAGTTTTGACAATCTTTCCATCATATATAGAGAGACACACTGTGTGAGCACAAGATGACAACATCTGTTTAGGTTGCTGGTAGTTATTCCTGCAACAATATAAAGCTGTAGCTTGTCAGCTTTCATTTAAACAGCACAGCAGATATGCTTTTCAACACAGATAAAAAATCCCATTTAGGATTTGTACTCCTTTCAGGTAACTCAGAGCAGAGAAACTTAGTATTGGGTGTACACATCAATATAAGCAACCCTGAAATCTCGTAGACAAGTGACTTTCNTGGACAAATGTAACCCTCAGTAATTTTGATGATGGTACAGAGCTGGGAGGGGTGGCTGATACCCCAGAGACTGTGCAGCCCTTCAGAAGGACCTCGACAGGCTGGAGAAAGGGGCAGAGAGGAACTGTCTGAAGGTCAACAAGGGCAAAGGTCGGGTCTTGCACCTGGGGAGGAATAACCTCACTGCAGGTTGGGGTCTCACCTGCTGGAAAGCAGCTCTGTGGAGAAGGACCTCGGGGTCCTGGGGGACAACAAGCTGTCCCTGAGCCAGCAGTGTGTCCTTGTGGCTAAGAAGACCAGTGGGATCCTGGGGCGCACTAGGCAGAACATTTCCAGCAGGTCAAGGGAGGAGATCCTGCCCCTCCTCTCAGCCCTTGTGAGGCTGAATCTGGAGTGCTCTGTCCAGTTCTCAACTTAGTACAAGAAAGAAAAGAAAGTACTGAAGAGGGTTCAGCTGAGGGCTGTGAAGATGATTAAGTGACTGAAACATCTCTCTTATGAGGGAAGGCTAAGAGAGGGGGCAGAGCCCTGGGACAGGCTGCCCAGAGAATCGCAGAGTGTCCTTCTCTGGAAATATTCAAAACCCTCCTGGACACAATCCTGGGCAACCTGTTCCAGGTGAACCTGCTTTGGAAGAAACTTCGAAGTAGATATCTCTAGACTTCACTTTCAACTCTAACCATTCTGTGATTCTTTTCCTGAAAGTAATATGTTGGTATATTTAGTATCAAGCATGTTCTAAATGTTTTAGGAAAATCCAGGCATTTTTACTGCTTGCAGATTGGATTGAAATAGATTCCAGTTTCTTCAGCTTTACTCAATGTGTAAAGAATCTACCAATACATTTGAAACAATCAACACTTTTACAGAATATATTATTTATACTCATATCTTGCTACCGTTCCTCAGATTTGAGTTTCATATATGTTCCATGACAGGAGCATAAATTTTGGCACACATCATCTTTGATCGCTGTCTTCTTAGCTATCACTTTAACAATGTCAGCAACTTTAACACATTGGAACTTGAGAGATTTTGCATTCAAACATCTGAAAAATCAGTCCAAAATATGAGCAGATTTGGCTGGTTGTACATAGACATGAGTGTGTTCCTGGTCTTTGATTTGAAAAACATCAAGCTGAAAACATAAAGTTAATTTACTACATTTAATTAGCCATATATGTTCAGGAGGATTTTGAGATCCTCTTGTTGGAGACCAAGGAATTTTCAATCAGTAGAGGCTGTGACCTACAACTATAAGAACAATCACATGTGACATAAAAATGAGACAAAGGAATATTTCCTTTGCTCCCCTATGAAACTCCTTTTGGGGATAATATGAGTCCTTCAGATAACCAGTTTAGTTACATGCCATATTTGCTGTTTTGGAGGTCCTATTCCCTATGTTAGAACATTCACAGTAAGAGAATAGAGGCAATGCTCTACAGAGTCGCCAAAAAAAGAAGTCATGATGTGAGAGTCGGTTCCTGCTGGATTATTCCATTTCAACTGCTCTCTGAGCATCTCTGGCTGTAAGCAGTTTTGACAATCTTTCCATCATATATAGAGAGACACACTGTGTGAGCACAAGATGACAACATCTGTTTAGGTTGCTGGTAGTTATTCCTGCAACAATATAAAGCTGTAGCTTGTCAGCTTTCATTTAAACAGCACAGCAGATATGCTTTTCAACACAGATAAAAAATCCCATTTAGGATTTGTACTCCTTTCAGGTAACTCAGAGCAGAGAAACTTAGTATTGGGTGTACACATCAATATAAGCAACCCTGAAATCTCGTAGACAAGTGACTTTCCACATAGACTGTAACTCATTTAAACCTCCACAGGAAACCTCCTCAATTAATTATTAATGTCTTCTGCCTTTGTTTTTCACTTCAGTGATAATCTGCTTTTCAGTCACTGTGTTCCTTTGGTTAGTGAATTATCTCTTTCAGCATTCTTTGCTGGCCAGGCCTTTGGGAAATAAGTATTTTCATTAAAATTTAAATTTTTCCCTTATGGCCATATCTGTTAAAGACAGTAAAGCAAAGATTCCTCCCCCCGCCCCTAACTTTATTACTTTTTCTTCTTCCTCTTTTCCTCATTTCTTTTCAGCTACTTTTATAACAGTGCAACACAGAAATTATTTTAACTTGATGATTTTTCTGTTGCATGAACAGAATTTTCCAGCATTGCAGTGTGAGATTATTGTTGCTGTTATTATTACCAAGTATTATTGTGCCAATTAGATTAGACTGTTAAAATAATAATAATAATAAAGGTTGCCATTGGTTGAACAGAAACAGGATGAATAACTGGAGCCAAACAGTGGGAACATCAAGATAAAAGATGGACTTATACATGTTTCTCTTTGCATTCTTGGAACATGAGGATTTGAAACTCTCTCAGAAATCTTGAAATATGATTTTAAATTTTCTGCAAGAAATAATTTTTTTAATGAATCTCATTAAAGATGAGAGTTATTACAAGTTGTGTCAGATAAGGAGCACACAGTTAAATAGCTATAACCTATGCGACAACCCGTAACTGTGATCTACATAGCCTGAACCTACCGATGTAATATATATTTCACCTATTAACGTAATACACACTTCAGACCTGTTACACAGGTATATTAAAATGTAAAACCAGAGCACAATGACAGGGAGATAATCTGATTTAAGTTATCAATGTTGGACAGTGATCTTCCTATTTGGATATTTGTTGTATAAATACGTTGGCTTATCTCAGTAGAAGAATTGGTGGCAAAACAAGCAAGGGGAACATATGCCACTGCATAGCTTTTAAAAAAACTACCTAGAAATCTTGGTTTTGTCATAATGAAAGGATTTAGGACCTCTACTTATTTTTTTTGTATTTCTTGGTTCTTCAAGGATAGTTGGCTAACACTTTACTGGCCATATGGATAAATGAAATGCATTTGCAACACAGTAGGGTTATCGGACATCTAAGAATTGGGGAGTACAGCTCATGCAGACTGACAAAGACATTGACATTGCATGTATAGGGGTTACTGCATGGCAAATGGGATAGTGCAAAGGTGCTTTGTAGGAAATAATATGGGCAAGAGGAAATAATATGAAAATGTTATTTTAATAAATATAGGCAGATAGTCTAATTTCTGCTCTAGATTTAATGAAGGTATGTGTTCCTGGCTTTATCAGTGGTTGTCATCTATCTTTTGGATGACTAAGCTCTCATTTTTAGACAGATGGGTGATTGAAGAGTTCCTTTTTGCTTATAGCAAAAAGATCAAAGCTGCACTAAATCCATTATGAGGAGTATCTTCTTTCTTACCAAATGGAAGAAAAAGAAAAAGAAAAAGAAAAAGAAAAAGAAAAAGAAAAAGAAAAATGGGGGAAAAAAGGGCTGGTACTGCTTAAAAAAATTTAATGAATATTTTCTTAAATCTTGTAAGAAAAGTCTCCCACTTAAAACTGGCTTATTCTAAATGTAGTTTAAGGACATATATACCAACAGTATCCAGTTATTCTTGGTTTGAAAATCTTGTTAATTTTCTGTTTTGTTTTCATTTCTGTCCCCACCCTGACTATCCTAGAATGAGGAATACTTTAAAAAAGAAATTACATTTTAATCTTATGCCTGTAAACCAGAATATGTAGTAACTTATTAATGCAAAAGAACACAGCTGAAGATGCTGCTTAAAAAGTCTTTAAAATAATTTCAGCTAAACAGTGTCCATTTTTTCCCTCAGTTATAAACTTGGACCTCAAAAATCCAACTGGCTTTTTTGAAGCAGTTTCTTAGCTTCACTGGTAATTCAGTGAAGGAAAAGAAAATTAAGTTGTCCAGAATATACTGTTTTTTACAGATTTGTTTTGCACAATAGCATGAGTTGGCAAAGCTCTACAGTCAGATTTTTAATTTAAAGATGGACTAACTACCATTTCTTGATTTTTTTTTTATCCTATCCTGCTCTTATTCTGGGTTCTTTACAATATACACAGTTTCAGTAAGTTATTTTTTTCTTAATATCAAGGATATGAATTTTTCCTGAAGGCAATTTGTATAAAACAGTGATCTAAAATGCAGATGTATATAACGTGCAGCAAGTAATTTATCTAACCGCATTTTCTGAACAAAAAATTAGAAATCGCAGTTTTCAAATTCCACATGGTACTACCCATGGCCCTTTGTTTTCCCCGGGATTTCTGCCAAATTATCTTGCAATTTGTTTTAATTCTGTATGTGAATTGTAGAAAAATTATTAAAGCCCTCACTGTTCAGCATGTTTTAATGAATTACTTTGGCTGGTAGTGACAGGGTGGATATTTTCTCATGGTTCTGACTCCTAGTAGAATTTGTGAATACTGACAGCATGAGGACTAATTCAATGTTGTCAACACTAATGTGAAAGACACTTGAACCAGATCCAGTAAAATCATGGCCTTTCTAAAAATAATAATAGCATCTACTATAATTAATGTTTGTTTTTTGGCACTTTTGATGAATTTAAATGCAACTGCAAGGATATGTTATTTTTTTAAATTAAAATACTTATAAAACAAAGCCTTTAGCATAGACACTATGATACTGATATCAAAGTGCTTTCTTCCATTATCACTACCTAATTTACTTTTTCCATCATATGCATATTTATCTATTTATCTGTAGCAACATGAAAGAGATGATTGCTTACATCCACATCCTCTCCCAAAGCAGTGTAACAAGTCTTTGTCTCTACAGTGAGTATACTGCTCAGAAGAAAGAAGGTGACTTGTCACAAAAAACCAAAAGTTTTCTCTGTAATATTTTTTCCTATATCAATGTTTATTAGAGGAAAGCTCAATTTCATTTTCCCTTTTCTTTCAAAAAAGAAACATGCTCACAGGAAATGAGGAAATAATAATGGTGATAAGCAGTTCTGATGTTCTACATAGACTTGGAAGAGCAGGAAGTGAAAAGAATTAGAAATTGAGCCATTCCCACCCATGCATCCAAATAGAAAGAAAAGAATACCATGTGTTATGAAGAACAAATATACTCGTACTGTTTAGGTAGTATTATTAGGACATACTTTCCCTTACATTTGGTAAGTGGAGGATGTTGGCATAAGGGGCAATGAAACTGTTAATAATATTCCTTACTTAAGGTGGCAAACCTATGAAATTAATAAATGCAACAAGCTATGTATCATTGATGAGCCTTCCTATAAAAGGCTTGTTGTAGTCTTGGAAGAAGACAGAGGTCAAACCGAAGATCCAGTTTAAAGTACTTCTACACTTTAAAGCTTTCTGCACAACACCAAAATCTCTCTCCATCCCTGCACAACCTCTACTGCAATCAGGGCTTGGAAGATATGAATGGAATTCTTGCAGACAGAAATTCAGCCTGAATTCCTTGCTCCCATGAGTATCAGACCTGTAATGCTCAGTCCATGGAGAATGAGAACCTTTAGAAAACCAAAGGATCAGATATTGCAAAGTTCATAAGGATCAGTGAAATTAGCTTAGCTGGAAATTTTTAAAAAGTGCTTGTCTCTAGATATCTCCCTGAAGAATATTTACATACAAAGTTAACTATTAGGCCATGATTATTACAGACAGTGGTTTTACAGAATATAAATAACTATGAAGCAGGACTTCATGTCCCTGCTTGCTCTCAATAAAGAATTATTTTTTTCAGTCCAAAGTCTTTTTGATAATACTATTTATAAGAAGGTTTAAATTTAATAAAAATATATTAAGTTAATATTTGTTAAAAGTCATACCATAGACACTTTTACAATGAATTGTCAGTGAAATTTGTTATAGAACAAATGAAAGTGAAATGATATTAAGCTAATGTAAACAGCAAGGCATCTTGTAGGATTGATTATCACCCCAAGGGAAGATCATTTGTTGTCAAGTTTTAGTAATGGTTCAAATTATTGTAAAGAAAATTTTAAAAAGAACAAGCTTTAGCAGCTAAATAAAACAATTTCAGAGTTGTTTTATGAACTCTCAATTTACTGCTAACATTAAAAGTTTATTCTGCAGTGGAATCTTTCCTTGTCAGGCTCTTCCTGGTGAGCAACCAGGATTTTCAATATCTACATTAATTTTTTATAAAGCTTTTTGTTTATTTGGGTTTTTTTTTGTTGTGTTGTTTTGGTTTGGTTTGGTTTTTTTTGTGTTTTTGTTTTGTTTTGCTTTTCTTTTTTATTCATGATACTAATGTTTTCAAAGACACCAGTCAAGTTCAAGGAAGAAGCATAGAATGCTACTCTACAAAAGAATCAAATTAACACTTTCTGAAATAATGATCTATCACAATTTCTATACTGGTGAATGAACATCTGAACTACTGCGCTAAAAAAAAAGAAAATTATTTGATTGCTAGTGCTGGATAAGTATCTCAAAATGCTTATGAGTCCAAGTGATTCTGAATTATTCAGACGAATCAAACTTGTTTGGAAAGCTGTGCACAACACCCATAAAATAAAAAGTTAATATTGTACTAATATTATATTAAATATTGATTATTTTTTAGTATTTGAATATATTTGCACATACATATTTAAAATAGGGGGTTTGTAGATAAGATGTAGAATGTCTCCCTTTCCAACTTTTTAACCTGTTGGCTGCATTTGCATTGTGTTTAATATTGCTTTTTTTAACCAATCAACCATTTAATATGTCTAGAGGAGATTTACCAAATCACTTGACTGAGAAGGCTGGTTTATGCTGAATTATTTGAGCAATTGTTCAATGTTATTTGGCATTCTTACTGCAAATCAGACATAAAATGTCATTTTGTGCTCAAAGATGGCAGAAGGAATTCTCAGCTTCTCTAAACCAGCAAAAGTGAGGTCCTGCTGTTTGACAACATTCATTTGAATAAAGCTTGAAAGAACTAGAGTACTGCTCAGGCAGTCAAGTGACTCAGGATATACCTGGAAGTACTGAGTGCTGAAAAGTGTTAAAACCATGGGGTCCTGTCTAACTGCGGTCATTGAGGCAGCTTCAAAATGCTGCTCCCACTACAAGGCATGGTCCTGTACTCTGGTGAATAAAATACCTGTTGGAAGAGGCCTTCTGAGCAGGAAAGGAGTGGAATTAGTTCTGTTGGTTTTTTTCCCGTCTATTTGCTAATCAGACTGACAGCTTCTAAAACTCAGCTCACATTTCAGAGAACAAGCAGCTGCTGGGGATGAAGCAGTTTAAAAAGCCTTACTCTCTCACTTAGGATTGTGAATGCAACACAGATTCACTCAGCAGCGTGATTTTCCAATTTCTTAAAGCCTTGACTGGAAGTAACAAAGATTTGCTCACAAGTTAAGCTGTTTTTTTTTATGAACAGTCATTTCTTAAAGTCTCACAAGATGTCATTACACACTCTTCAATTTTTTTTTCTTCTTCCTTTTAGTTCTGCCAATATTATTATTATCTAATAGAAGAAAAAGAATAAGAAAGAAAATTATGTATAATTTGACACTTTGGAAATGAAGTATATAAGCTCTCTTGTTAGTAAATGAAGAGAAATAGAAAACTTGAGGGAAAATTAATTCAAAGCATTTCTGACAGCAATTTTGAAGTGAGATGAACAACCTCATTCTTTTTGGTAACAGTGATGGAAACCTGATTGCAGCAGAAGCCTAGACAGCTATCCTAAATTATTCAATTAACTTTCAGATGGCTAAAGCTGAGTGATAGCAGTCTTCACTTGTTTTTTTCAAGTACGCGTGGAAGTTTCAACTGCATGCGAAAAATTCAACTGGTCATTTAACTCCCGATCTCAGTAGTATTACAATAAAACCATCCTTCATCTATGATGGCCATTTCTTGGTATTTTGCTTTAATTATCTGGGAAATATATTTAAGAAGTTCATAATGAGTATAACAGATGCCTCAGAGAATTTGAGAAATTCAGGGAGAAACAACTATAGAATTGTGGGCCATGTTAGAGAGCTACTCTTGATCTGTACTCTTTGTATTAGACTTGATTTATTTGCAACCAAAAGTTGTAGGGATAAAGGCATTGTCTTACCATACTTACTTCAGGCCCACTTGTTTATTTCCAGATTCCTCTGGGAGATCATAATATGTTCCAGTGTAATCACATCTGGAAATGGTCTTTTCTCTGCCAAGAACAGGGATTAAGGACAACAGGACCAGAAAGACACTGCTGTTATTTCATCTCTCAGCTGCACTTGGTAGAAGTACTTCTACTATATGAGGAGCAGCTCATCTTGGCCTCTCTTCTGCAGCAGCCAGCTACTGCCAAGAGGGAAGATGACTGCAGTTAAATAAATATCCTTGACTTCCACTTGCATCTAGTACATCAGCCAGCATAAACAGGCGTAGCTTAAACCTCCCACTTGATGCAACTGCCAGACTAATGATATTATGCATTTTAATAACACACACCAGGATCTCCACACATCTCTCTACAAGGATATAAATCCGTGCAGATTGTTGCACTGCTCTGGAGTAGTGGCCACAACTTCTCCATGGACTTGTAAATTCAACTCATTTCTATGCTTTCTTCAGACAAATCAGCTCTGGCATAACAGAGTATATTGCGCACCAGGGTGTTCAACACTGTGCATGAAAAAGATCAGTAAATTTTCTGTGCCTAAAATGTGAGATCCTATGCACTTTATAAGGAAGGTGCAGGGCAGGGTCCCAAAGGCGTATTAAGGAGAAGTCAGAGCCTTCAGTACCCTGCTTGCCTCCTACCTATGAGTTTAATGTGATGCTGTCAGTCTGTCAGAAGGACACTCATCTGAGAAGGATGTAGGCTGAGCATGCACTGAGTGCAAGAGGCTGTTTCATGTGTAGAGTGGATGGGAGACACACGGAGAGGTTTGTGTGCAAAATGAGTGTGCACGAACAGTCTGTCAGTGCATATATGGTACAAGTTTGCCTCAAGGCCAATCCACAAATTAGAAAAATGAGAGTCCTATAAAAAAAAACCCCAAACTTATCTCAACATCTCATTCATGAGTTCTGAGTTAATACTTGTGTTAGTCGCTGTCGCAGATTCCACATTAGTTCAGCACCCAGTTTTTAGTAACAAGACAATTTTTATTCATCTATTTTATTTTATCATGATATATAACGAAATAGCTGAGAAGTTCCATCTAATCATACAATCATAGAATCATGGAAGCATTTAGGTTGGAAATCTTTAAGTTCCCAGAGAAGTTGTGGATGTCCCATCCCTGGAAATGTTCAAGGCCAGTTTGGATGGGGCAGTGGTCAAGTGAAAGGGGTCCCAGCCCATGGCAGGGGGTTGGAAATAGATGATCTTTAAGGTCCCTTCCAACCCAAACCTTTCTATGACTCTATAATTCTATGAGAAGCCTTTCAAGGTTATTAAATCCATCCATAAACCTAACACTGCCATTACATCCTCAATTCAAGGCAGGCTGGACATTTCCTAAGCTTAAGGGACACAAATCAGTTTAGACACTTTTGGAAACAAGTCTTAACACTAAGTGCATTTTAAAAACACTGAGTATATCTTTAAAACTATATATATAATTCAATTCAAACTATTCAGACAAATTAAAAAAATGCTATTTGTTTCATTTACGTTGTTGCAATACACTATCTCATTACAATTAATAGTTGTCACATCTCAGGACAACAAAGAATTTATTTAATATACAATAAAAAGACACTGTCTTTGGAACTTAGATGTTAGAAAGACAGATAAAGATGAAGAATTTGAAAATGCATCTGTAAAAAAAAAATTAGTTAGGAGAAGATACTTAAAACATTCAATTGTTGTTCTGTGATTGTAATGGTTTAAATGTTAATAATTTTGTATTTAGTTATTTTTTATTTGGAACACTGCAATGCATTTTTTAACTGGCACACTGAAGAGTATTAATGATGCAACAAATTGACTGCTGCTACAGAGATGTATCTGTTTTGTTTACGAGCATATTTAATTGCACATGTTTCTTGAGTTTCTAATTACAACCAGTACTAAAAGTGTCTAGATGCTTAAGGATGCATTTTTATATTTAAACATACTTCATTATTATTACTTATATGGCAGATAGTTCACTAAGATATAATGATAGGGTATTAAAGTGGATTAGAAATCTCATTATTAAAACACAAGCTTGTCTGAATAGAAAGAAAAAAAAATTAAGTACTCTAAGTGGAATAAGCACCTCTTCATTTTCTTCCACAAATCTCATTTTATTACGAGCTAAATGTCAGAGACATAAAGACGTAACTGCTGGCATGATCCCATCAGGGAGGTTTCTATCTGTTATCATATGGTATTCAATATTATTTCCCCACAGATTTTAAATAAAGGCAGTAAACTTTACTAAGGGTTCAAATTTCAACCAAATGTATTTTAGCCTATCTAGAGGGGGATTGTTTATTTTTAAATAGTAAAATACAACTGGAGTCAAATAACACTTCTTGTATTTTAACTCAATATTAGGGCAGACACCAATTATGAAATTGTGCTGTCAGGTTACCCCTCTAAGGGCAGTGACACACTTCATGTTTTCAGTGGCAAATTGAATTTGACATTTAATTTGAAGCCCAGGATACCATAATGTAAAACCTTCTGCAGTATTAGTGATAAACCTGTCTGGCTCTTTTAAACAGTCTTCGTCATGTAACTACTGCCTTCATTATTTTCTCTAGGGATTATTTTCCTGATCTTTAAAGGAAAATCTCAGTAAATATTTAGAATCACAGTAGCTCACAACTAGAGCACTTCAGGTTTCTTTTTAGGCTCAAATAAGTGATCTAATAGAAAACCTACCCATACATGCTGTTCAGATACTTTGACAATTCTAAGTTTAGAAACAATTAGAGGAATCCTTAGCATAGCTCTGAGTAGGTGGTGGTGCCAACACTTCCTCATTTGTTTATCCTTCAGAGGATAATTTTATTTTATATTGCAAGAAAGCATGCTAATAGTTGTTGCAAGCACTTTATGGGTGGAAGATAAATTTATTGCAGAGATTTCTGTGTAAGTTGGCAGCCCTTCCTTTAATACAGTTTAGACTATTGAAATGTAATATTTCCAAGATACAGTCAGAATTCTTCCTTCCTTGACAGAATAGACAGTTTTAGCATCAAAAATCAAGAATGTTATAACCTGAAAATCCAAAGTCTGGCTTGGTGCACATACTGATGGAATTTAGTCAGGATTTCTGTGTTAAAGCATGAGGGCATACATCACCTTGGAGGTTACCATTACATATAAGTAAACAAACAAAAAAACCAAAAAGTAAACCAAAAAGTAAACCAAAACAAACCAAAAAACAAAAACACAACAAAAAACAAGCAAATACCCCCCCTTCAAAAACAAACAAACAAACAAACAAACCACCCCAAAACAAAAAAAAATATCAAAACCCTTAGGACAGTTCATTTTCCCTCTAAGCTTACATAATGCAACAGCCATGAGTTAAGCCGTGAATCATATACTAGTTCAGAATTGGGCTCAGAGACTCCAGCCATAGAGTACTATGTAACAAATATCAGATCTTGGAGCTATTCAATATTTGCACACAAATATAATCCAGCCCAAATGGGAGCATATTTCTAGTTAACTATCCTGCCCACACAACAGATTCAGCATAACGTTAATTTTGCATAAACTGGCACTATCTGTTTTGCATGAAATTCAGAAATGATCAAGTTATTTCCCATTTTTTTCCTGCCATTTCTACATTCTGTGTCAAGTGGATGAAGAGTTTTAGTATAATTTTGTATTCTTGGTATGATGCAATGGAGTTTACCGTCACAAAGATGAACTGCTTTAGCACTCCTTACAGAGCACTGATATTTCCCTAATTATTATTAAGTTCTGTCAGGAGATGTGGAAGGATATCTCCTGAGGGCTTTTTCATTTTTGGGATTTTATTTCTGAAATATCTTCTGAAATAATTTTGTAAAAGTTTTTTCTGAGGAAAGAACATGCTTGTTAACTAAAAGAAATCATGAGGCTCTTACTGTTTTCCAGGGAGCAGTGCCATTGATTGTGTTGACAGAACTTATTTCCGTTGATCTCAAGTTTCTTTCATTCTATCAGAACTTGTCTTGCAAAAAATCTTGTATTTTTTCTTTAGCTACTGAGTTCCAGTTGGTTGTAGGTTGTGTTCACTGACAGATGGCAATTTCTCTTTTATTTTTTTCTTGGTTGCCATTTATGAAGGAAGAGAATTTAGAATTTACAAGCAACAACAAAAACTATGCACAGCTTAAAGATTACAGTGCGCCATTTTGCTTGCTGTAGAAGATGCTTCAGTTTGGTAAATTCACATTGTCTATGAGACACAATCTAAGAACAGTAATTCAGCAAAATGCAGTGAAATATAGTGAAGAAACTATGTACCTTTTGCTGTTAGTATGCTGAAATTCTGCCAGTGCATCATGCAAAAATACAAGCCTGAGGCCATTGGCTCATGCTGGACAAGTGCAAACAAATCCTAATAATTACCCAGGGAAGGCTCTGTCGGGACAGAGTTTTCAGTCACTTGTTTGACAGGGAGTAAAGTGTCAGGGCCATCACTGCACCTACTTAAGATGATTATTTTTGTGTTTCTGGAAGATATGTGGAATGATGCCTGACATTATTAAAAGTTCAGCTATCCTCTTCCAAGGGACAGGAACCCCTTGGCAGAGTCCTGATTAGTGGTTATAGGGGAATCAAGGTGGAATTGAGGTAGGAATTGTATGCTTCTCCTCCCTCCCTGATAATTAATTGGAATTGTAAGTATTTTACAATTCAATTTCAATTTCTAACCCCTGCTACCAAAAAAGAATAGCAGGATGTCTGATAGACAGAGTGACACTTATGTCTGGAAATGAACGCTGTCTCAGGATGCCTTGTCACTGTCCTGCTCTTCCTTACAGGTTTCATGCACAGCAGCAAAGAAAGAGAAGACACAAAAGGACACAGACTTATGTAAAATAAGCTCTAAAAATTAGTCTGATAATGCCTTTTGTTAAATGTGATGTTTTACTTTCTATTCTTCTTGAGTGTTCCATTAGACTCTAATTATAATAGTTTATTCATAAAAATTAACATGATTATCTGTGCAACTTAGTACTGTGACAGGTCCCATCACAAAAATATCTGAGCAATTGGAAAGAGAAAATAAACCCCAGCATGTTCACTTCTTTTCTTTCCACTATTCACATTATGTCAGAATATTTTAAAATTATTTAAAATAAAAGAATAAGGATACCATTAAGTATGATTAGGTAGATTATTCCTGAAAATGGAAAGTCAGGTATTGTGTTTTGAATATTGTTTTTACATGTAAGTAGTGTATTATTTGCAGTCTTTCTATTTATATTTATATGACTCCTTGGCTGCATACAGTAACCTACTATAGGATAAAACTTTAATTTAATTAAAGTGATCAGTGCATAATTAATTAAATATAATTATTAAATTGATTAATCAGATTTTAAGTTAAACTAATTTAAGAAATTTAACCAAACTTAATCAAGGACAAAGGGACTTTAGAAATTTGATAATCTTTAATAGATAATTATAAAGGAAAGCAGTCACATGTTAGCTTGGCCTAATTCCAGTAAACTAAAAGACAAAGTCTCTAACCATAGGTCCTTCACTTCAGCACTGAAGGTATATAATAAAATATTGTTTCCCAGCTAAAGAAAATCCAAAAACCACATGACAGAATACTAACCAAATGGGTGGGAAACATCTTATTCATATCAGTATTTAAAATTTTCAGTAAAGAAGACTCATAGTGCATCCAGCAGAAAAATCTCTAATTTGAAAATATTGCCACTAGTTTTACCACACCTACCTTTACAACTTGTTAGTAGTTCAGAAAAATTAACTCGTAGAAGAACAACTGAAAACAATTTCAGTTTCAACTTCATGAATATGTGTGTGGATCTCTTCTGGCAATTTATTCACTAAGGAGATAGACATTAAGAAACCAAACTAGGCTACAGTCATTCAAAGTGCTTATAATTGTTATGGAAACATAAAAAGAGAAAATTAGTTAGTACAAGTATTACGGCTGCAAGTGGATATTATCATCTGTTTCAAATTTATTTTCATAAAATGCAGTCTGGAAAATACTTCCTGAACCACAGAAAACTCACGACCTTTAGAAAAGACTTAGCACACTGATATTGTGAGGAAATAAATTCTGATACAATGAATCCATTTAATAAAATCATTTATGGCCTCACTAAATTCATTGTTCCCAAACAAATTGGGTTGAAGGGGAAAGTTGGATAAGTTTATACAGCAAGAGGGGGCAGCATCTGGTGAGAAATTCAGAGACTGATTTCTCCTGCAGAAGGCAGAAGATGGATATTCCTTCACATCCATCCACTTTACAACACAAAATTTGGTCTGATTATTATGTTATTCTGGGAACAGAGGAGAGGAATCTCACTCTCGGTGATTTGAGGATTTGCTAAATATATCAAAGTTCCACAGTTTTAGGGAAGATAATTTTCAGTGTTGTAGAGGAAGTGGGAACAAGGAAAACAAAACAAATTTATGATCTGAATTTAATGAAGAGGTACATTATAAAGGAAATGCAATCTAAGGTCCAAGGGAGAGCCAATGTGCCTCAGTCATAAACTTCAGGTTTGAACTAGCTGGCTCAATTTCATTCTTTTTCATTTTAATTTACCAATTTTCTCAGCTGTTCTCTTACAATGTAAATTTTATGTGACCATCAGTGACTGAGATGAATGGTTAAAGTCAGATCATGACATTCTGCCCCCAAGTATTTTCTGTTTTCATAGCACAAGCAGATTAAGTATTACAAGATAGCTACAAATCCAAAAATAAATCTGCTGTGTCTCCCTTTCCTATACACGCTGCTGTAGCACGTCTTACCCCCAGCTGTCCTTGTTTGTTGGCCTTTACAGGCCAGTCTTTGCCCTTGCCTATTCGCATATCATAAACTAGAAAGTTAATGCATTACTTGTTTCCTCCCTGTTTACTTCCTCTGTTTTTTTCCCTTCCACAAAGAAAACAAAATTTGGAGAAATCAAGCAGATTTATAAGGTAGTGTCACAATAAATGTGTCTGATGTGACATCTTTTACACCTTGGTATATATAGTTTAAAATCATTGAGAATAAATTAAGAAAATCCATAGACCACCAGACTCTCTCTCCTACAGGCACTGCAATGCTCATCACATTCCTCTGCCTGCCCCTTCTCACGAAGATAAAATATATGGCCCATTCCCCCTCCACCATTACTTAGCCATTTGGTTTCCTAATTTGAGAGCCTTTAGGTCCAGCTTTGTGTCTGAGACACATATCATTATGTAGGGTCACAACAGTCCCAGCTGGGACTTGGGCCGAGCAAGTTAGAAGACTGAAATCATGTACATACAGATGTACACGGATGTAGATGTATATATACACATTCTTTTAAATCTTAAATCTTTTAAACCTTTTTTGTCTTAAACACGGGCAAATGTAACTTGGCAAGACTTTTATTAAACCTAAACATTTCAGCTTAATGCCTAGATGTCCATCCACCTAATGATGTCGTTATAAAATTATTTTGCTCTATGGTGTTAAAAAATAAGGGTAGTTTTGTTTTGTTTTGTTTTTCAGTTTTACCTAAACAATAAAGATTGCAAAATTAATTTGGTTTTGTTTGTTGGTTTTGATTTTTTTCAAAATTATAAGGCTTTTATGGATAATAAAGCTGCTGGTTTTGTTTTGTTTTTTTTTTTTTTTTTTTTTTTTTTTTTTTTTTTTTTTTTTTTTTGTTTTTTTTTTTTTTTTTTGTTTGTTTTTTTTAAATATTTTTTTAAAAAAAATCTTTTTTTTTTTATTTTNTAGTTTTGAGACAAAAATCTCATTTTTAAAGTTAAACAAATGACATTTAATTTCTCAAAGTCCTATGACAAAAAGATTTTCTGGAAATTACTGTACTAAAAATAAGTGCTGATATTTAAGGTAACACATTCTACCTGCAATCCAGAACAGCAAAAAATTGTTTGTTTATTAAAGAACAGATGTGCAAGTAAAAATATTTGTTTTCCCCTGTGTTCAGTTACTCAGACATTTTATTTTGCCACAGACAAACTTGTCACATAGATATGTAAACTTAAAGTATTGGGAAGATTAAGACAAGCTTGGAAGTAAATGATATATTTGAGCATTTAGCTTTAAATCAGTGCTTTGGCATACGGAATTACAAAGTAAACAGCAGAAAGGCTTTAGCATGGAAACACAATCATAAGAAGCAAGAAAACAAGAAATATATGGCTATAAAAGAAAGCCCTTAAAACACAATTACTTGGCATTGAATGTCATGTCTTTGATAGAGGGCATTTCAACTGGGCAGTCACAACGTTCCACTGAGAAAATTCTTCAGTCTACATGTTTAGCCTCTTTGAAAATGAATGAGACAGAATGAGTTAGAGAGATTATATCATTCATCTTGCTTTTGCAGGAGCAATTTTGATTACAAAAGACAGTCCATACAATGTCACTGGACATATTTATCATTCTGTGGGTATATTCTATGACACCTATAAACCTGTTATCACTAACATTCAAACAATATTTTTATTTTCCACCCTCATTGCAATGTAGAGATCTTTCTATTAAATACATAAATATTGCTGGTCTTATTTTTCCATTTTAACAATAAAGACAGCTGTTCAAACACAGATTTTCTCTGAGTCCAAATTTTTCTGTTGTTGGAGTTACTGGGAGTATGGGCAGACTATAAAAAGATCTGTTTAATAATAAATTAAGTGACCAGCATATAGAGTAATTGAACTTGCAGAAAACCCCCATAAAAAGTCTTAGAATCATTCTTCAGCTAGTACAAACTTGTGTGTGCAAATATACATTTCTTCTGTTTAAAATAAAATATTGGCTTAGCTTGGCCACTTGCTGAGAAATGAATCCAACATAATTGAAATAAAGTTGCCCATTTAAAAGCCTCCCTAAAGCAGTATAAGGTGATTTAAACTGACTAGTTTAAAAATCAATTTAATTAACTCAGTAAAATGTACAAAGCAGCTCTAAAAATTAGTGAAATCAAGGACATATATATAGTCTAAATTTAATTGGTGACTATGTGGGCATTTGTCCACATCATGGTCAGGTTTCTTGATCAGTGTGATGATCATCAGAATTTTAAATGCTCTTATTCAAACTTACACAATTAACATTTAAAATTTCAAGGTGTTTAGTCTTTCCAGAAGCTGAACTGGGCTTGCTCTTCCTAAAATAAAGCATGAAGAGACTGTAAATACTTAGTGTACTTCTAATTATTTGTTCCTCTGTTAGGTTTTAGTCTTTATTGATTCCTCTTTAAGTGTGATTATAAAATTATGGAGATGTTATAAAGAAGGGTTAAAATAAGATGTTCTAGTAAAACAAATTATTACCTAAATAACTTCACTAATCAATCCAAGTTCCTGTAAAAATCACACAAAGACTCCTGTTCAGTATAGAAAAAGAGAAGAATAAAGCAAAGAAAAAGAAGAAAAAAAAGACAGTGTAGATGAAATATTTTATTGGGTTCCAGCTCCAAAACTGCTCTTTCTTACACGTCAGATAATTTATTTAGTTATGAATTAACTGTCATAATAATCTTGAAGAACATATTGCATTGATTATCTTCACTAACACCCAGTGATGACAAACTGCCATTAAAACATTGAAAAGTATGTAAGAGTGAGATAGAGTGAGATACAGGAAGTTTAATCTTTAAACTATTTTAGCCACCCACTCACGTCACATGCCTGAAAGTCCTTTTCATTAAGAATATCAAGGACTCTCTTTTTATTGGGTCAAAACAAACTCTTGTTTAAAAATAGTCCAGCCTTTAAAAAAAGAAATATTATTTTTTATTTTCTAGGATATATTTTTCCTTAGGCAGGTTGCTAACTTTTCCACTTCCTTCTTACAAATTCTAAGATTGTCTCTATTTTATCAATTATTTAAGCTGTATTTTTGCTCTCAGTAGGGATTATTATAGATAAACAAAAAGCCTTACTCTTTTTCTGGCTGCTCTGGCCAGATCCTCTTATTCTTAACCAGAAACAAGTCTAATTTGGGTACCTCCTCTTTGTTATCTGTAATAAACTCTTTCTTAACTCTTTGAAAATTGATACTGATGTACCAGCTCATACTTTGAAAAGCATTTCATAAACCATGTGCATCAACATAATCAGCTAATGAGAAACAAATTAAATGAACCATTAAAATAAAATCATAATGTTGTCCTATGGTCTTATTTGCACTTTTTTTTTTTTTCCATAATTGAGAGTCGTCACAGAGATTTTGTAATCCATGACACTGTTGTCTTGGATTTTTTCCCTCTGCTAATCCTTTAGCAACAAATCATTAGAACTGGAGAGATGAAAATCACATTAGATGATAAAAGCATGAGAAACTGAAGAGAACCTGAAAACACTGTATTAAGAGAAAATAAAGCACCTTTAAATGTTGTTTTTTGTTACAGTTTTATATGGGCTTTCGTCACTAAAAATCATAAGGAAACCAGCTGAAAACACAGCTTCTGGGAGGAAACAAACCCAAGCATGATGAATATTGAGCTTTTTTGTCTACCACTGTTGAGTCACGGACAGCGAGGGCTGGCAAAAGTGCTGCGCACACAGGGTGCCAATGGAGACTGCGACACCCCTTCCACTGCATGACTTCGAACACCCACAACAGCAGCAGGCACGAGCTGCACATGGACTTTGGGAAACCTGATGCTGCCACATTAACTAGTTTTCACCAGAACTGCAGATAATTCTGCCTTTGGATCACACAATCTTAGTGGAGGGCTGATTTTTAACTTGAGGAAATACCTTATGTGTGGGTCTCTACCTTAAAGTGGCATACTATATATTAGAGCGGCAAGAAAAATAATTTGTCCAGTATTCTGGATTTTACAACATATTTCTGAGAATGAACATCGAGCAAACACCAATCTAAATGGACCTGACTAGCATAATCAGCATTTCAGAAGTGCACTCAGAAACATCTTACAGGGTTGTACTGTAACTGGACATCTCTAACACATCTTCACTCATTAGTCATGTTCTTTTCTCTTTGAAGAATCAAAAATAGCTGTATGAATTTTCTTCAAGCTATACATATATTTCTCTAATAGCAAGTTTGAGAAGCTGCAGTCCAATATCAATTTATGGGGAAATTAAAAACTACTGCAAAACATGACATGAAACAAAAAATATTGCTCGGCAGCCTTAGAGAGGGAACAATAGAAAATCTAGAGAAAATTGCATCTTTGTTATAGTAGGAGATAAAAAGCACAGATCAAGAATCTAAATGTGCTATTTAATCCCTAATTGATATGTCCATCCATATAAATTAAATTTTGCTCTGAAAAGAGATTATCTGATGAAGGTAATTTCCAAATGCCAAAATGTCTGCTGCATCTTAAAAAGACAGCTGTAACCAGAACTAACTATTTACTGTAATCATAACTTGGTACAGATAACATATTGGAAAACATCACTTGGAAAGCTGTCTTAAATGAGGGACTTTCTAAACTGAAAACTGAATTCTTTATTTTTGCAAAAAATGACTGTGTTAATGCATGTGACACTGATTTTTGTCCTTTTTTTTAAATACAAGATTAAATAGATAAATACAGATCTCATTGTATTACTTAATTGAAGATCTGTTCAAAAGCCTGTTAAATAAATAAGATATATGAAAAATTGCTGTTTGTAACAGGCCCCTGCAGTTAGCTTGTATTTGATCTATGAATGAACAACAGAGAGGTGGGGAACCAGACCAGACAACAGCTCCGTCTGAGAAAAATAAGCTGTTATTAGGGCATTCTGGAGGAATTTAATTGTCTTCATTCTCATTATGAGAGAGAACTGAACAGACATTTTTATACATTACAGAAATCAGTAGCTCTTCAAAGAAGCAGGAACAGATGGATTAACTTTTCATGTACTAGCATTTGTCTGCAGAGAGATGCTAGAAGACTGAGACAAATTTCTTCTCCCACCCTAGGCGTTAAAAATGTATCAACACTTTATAGGAGAATTTTTCTTTGCCTAAGAAATATGAATACTTATACACACAGTGAGATAAAGGCACAAAAGTGTAATTAGGGGATAATGATTAAAAAAAAAGTTTAAAAAGTTCATAGTGCATTTGTATGAACTTTTTTGATCAATCAAAGAAGCACTACTCACTGAATAGTGTCAGCATTGTAAAAAGATTTGTATGGCAGAATTCACATATATGAATTTTCTGCTGTCTTAAAATTAATATACTCCATTTTTTTTCAAAGTAAAATGTACTAAAAGGGTTAAAATTATTTTTAAAGAAACAAGTTCAAATATTAAAGCTGTAGGAAAATGAATGTACTGGATGAGACCTCACACAGGACTATCCTTTCACCATTAAAAAAAAGAGGTTGAAGACAAAATATGTTCTAACCAAGACTTTTTCAAAGGAGTGGATTATATAATCAGAGAACAAGATAAATTGCTATTCAAGACTTAGAAAGAAAAAACAAAACATGGAATAATCAGTTTCCATAAAAAATATATATTTTCATTTAAAAATATAAACAGAATATTTGAATTTGATGAATAAGTAAAAATATACAAAGAAATAGAATATGTGAATTATACAATATGTGAATCATAGTTTCTAAACCAAAATTCTAGATTCTCTTGGAGGTCACTATAGTACTTTCATTACTAAGAGATAAAGAGTTTATATGAATGACAGTGCAAACAGGATTTTTCTAGTAGTTATTTTTGAGTCAGTAAGGAGTCCAGCAATATACCAATGAAATTTCTATCAGCCATAGGAAACACCCAGATTGTGATGCTGGAAGAAGAATTGATGCAATACTCAGAGCACTGCAGTTCTGTCCAGTCTCAGAAAACATACTGCCAGACCTGCCTTTTTACAATAGAGTATGAGAGATTTATAAAGACATTTGTGAAACAACTTTTTTTGTGAACACAGCTGACACAGATATATTACTGACAGCTTGACAACAAAATGATACTAAAGGTTTGTAGTTTTAGCTGAAATAAACACAAAAAAAAATTATCTGCAAATTGAAAGGTTTTTATGAGAGTTTCTACAGTACAAACAGCCAAAACCCACTGGAGATAAAAACAAGGGACATAAAATAGCCTGCTACAGTTAAGAGTCATCAAGAGAAGGAATTATTTCTATTTACTTTTATATTTAGGTCAATAGTGCTTTCATATTACTTCTCCTTACAGAAAATTAGTTCATAGTTACTGGCAGTTTGAAAAAAACTCAAAACTTGAAACAATTTAAACACTTCACAATGTTATTGTTGAAGGTTATTGTAATAAGGATATTGTTACTACAAAAGTTTGGGGCTTTACATATCTTCTGTCAATTAATCATAAATAGGAGCATAGTCTGGGTTGGGAAAGGACCATTAAGAGCATCTCATTCCAACCCTCCTGCTGTGGACATGGACCCCTTCCATTAGACCAGGTTGCCAGAGCCCCATCCAACCTGGCATTGAACACTTCCAGGGATAGGGCATCCTGTCAGGGCAGCCTGTCCCAGCGCCTCACCACTCTCACAGGAAAGAATTTCCTCCTAATATCTAGTCTAAAACTAGCCTGTTTCATTTTAAAGCCATTACCTCATATTCTATCACTACATGCCCGTGTAAAATGTCCCTCTCTGGTTTTCCCTCTTTAGGTACTGGAAGGTGCTATAAGGTCTCCACAGAGCCTTCTCCAGGATCAGCTGTCTCAGCCTGTCTTCATAGAAGAGGTGCAGTAGCCTTCTGATCATCTTTGTAATCCTCTTGTGGACTCATTCCAACAGGTCCATGTGCTTTTCAGTATTATTTAAAATGTGGAAATACCCAGAGAGAGTGCTAAATAGATGTTTTGTTGTTGCTGAGAGTTAAATGTTATGGAAAAGAAGTGCTTTTTTTCATATTAATAATACAAATGCTCCTTGCCAACAACTGCCAGCAGCAAATGTTAAGGCTGTGAGCTGCCAAAAGAGAGATTGACAGTGGAGAACTTCTGAACTTCCTCTTGGAATGAGTGTCAGCTAAAAAGATCAATTGAACAGGAAAGTAAGATGTCTTTTGAACTTACTTACAAACTAATATTAATTTATTTTTAAGGTGTTTCAAGTACAATTATATATTTTACTACCATATTCTAAACTTATTTTGTTTTTTATTTTTAATGGTTACTAAATTATTTTGCTTTTGTAATATAAAATAATTTTACAAAGACATTTAATTTATGTTCCTTCACCCTGTTTTTATGTGACACAAAGGTTCCCTGAGAAAAGAGTGAATTTAAAATTTCAGGTAGACTGATATCAAAGACATTTCAAGCAATAAAATGAATTGTCTGAATCATAAGTTTTATGTCATTCTTGACTATTTTAGCTATAGGCAATTATGACTCTTCACAGATGTGGAAACATCAAATCTGAGTGCTGGAGCCATGAAGAACTTAGAAGCAGAGAAAGCTGTAGGGTACAACTGACAAGGACTTTATGTTAAAACAATGAGCAGGATGCCTGTGGTACAGCAGAACATTGACCAATGGCTGCAGAAGTCCTGTATTATATCGCTGCGGTTTAGAAACTTTCCAGACATGGCATATCACAGAACAGAACATGCACTAAATGGATTGTAGTCCATGAGTAGGGCTGGCATATGTGTTTAGCAAAGAAATAGCATGATTATCTAATTTGTATTGCACAATAAAATATGCCACTTTCTAAGGAACATAGGACATATATCTGCAAATGTTAAAAGATACAAAGAGTATAAACACAAACCGTAATTTCTGCCCATGGACCCCAACTGCTACAAGGTGGGGTCCCACTCTTTGTTACCTATCACCTAATAGATAATTTAATTTGCTGCTGTGTTGTATCACTTTGAATAAAAGGAGCTGTGAACTCAACCTCTGAATCTAGGTGAAGTCAGCCTTTGAAAGAAGTGGAATTTGAGAGGCTCTTTGTGAATTAAGGGCAGCTAGGTTCTGAGCAGCTGTGTTTCTAAATGCCAGTGCTGGACACTCAAGGTAGTAGTCCCAGCTGTGGTTTAACTACATGGAATTGTCACCAGAATTGTCAGGGGTTGGAGCTAGATGATCTTTAAGTTCTTCCCACTCAAGGTCTTGATCTTCCACTCAAGACATTGTATTTGAAGTCAGAAATACTTGCTATATAACTGACTTTAATGTCTCTATAATTAAAAAAACCTCATCAGCTATTGTCTCTGAAACTTGTAAGACCGTAACTATCTCTGAAACTTGTAAGACTGCAACTATCACCTTCTATTGATATATATATATATATTTTTTTTTTTCATTTTTTTAAGACACATCTACTTGGGGAAGCTCTGTGACAACGGCTGAGATTTTACCTGTGTTTTGCTCTATGCATATTGATTCTTCTGAAACATTTTATATGCCTTAGGAAAAAGCTGAAATGAAATATAATTACAGTATTCCACCTTTCATTTTCTCTTTTCTTGCCAAAAATGATCTATCAAGTTTTCAAGTGGGAGATGCATTCTGACACATACATGTTTGCATTTTTCAAAAGATATCTACAGAATGATTGTGAATAGCAGTAAAAACAGCTCAAAGTAAATTTACAAAGTAAATGATTCCATTCACTGCTTTTCAACAAATTTATTATTTTTCCTATCCCTGTGTGCAGACATCCATATTAAGCTATAACATATTTTGACTCTGAGAGGAACAGAGCTGGTAAATATAACACTTCACTGAAGTATAGTATTGCTTTTAGGGTACTGAATTAATTTGGTGAGGCACCTTGACCACTAATTCTTATGACTAACAAGACAGGTTGCAAATAAATGGCATTTTTTTTTTCTTTATTTTGTCTTATACATGGTCTCAGGGTTCCAGTATAATCTCATGCATTATCAGTTTAATATATGGCTATTAATGCTGCCTAAAAATGTCCCTGATTCTGAATCCCTGAAACTGATTCTTCTTTAATTCTGCATCTATTTTCTATAAATCTAGATGGATGAACTTGAAAACCAGGTAGGTCTTGCCTTTCCATTTATTCCATTCATCAGGTCCTCTCCTCTTTTGAACTATTTGGAAAAGGAAAAGTGTGTATTCCCTTTAAATAGACAAAGGTATGTGGCCATTTCTAAAACGACATGTTCTACTTTAAGGGAGTGAAAACCATGAACTAATACATTACTAGGCAGTACATCCATCCATCCATCCATCCATCCATCCATCCATCCATCCATCCATCCATCTACATATACGTATGTATATATCTATATCTATATCTATATCTATATCTATATCTATATATGTATATATATATTCCACTTCCAGTTTCAAAAATAAGATAAGATCCCAAATTATAAAGAATCCAGGAAAAGCAGGTGTTCTTGACATTTCCTATACATGGAGAGAGCTCAGGCAATGGTATGATGAAAAAATAAAAAAACTGACAAGTAAAAGGCAAAATATAAATGACCTAAATATTATAGAGTCTGATTTACAGGTCTTTTTTCTAATGCAACTTTAAACACCTAAACTAACAGTGTTTTCAAATCAAAACCCTATCTTTCTATAAAGAAAGATTTCTATGGTGCTTTTTAAAGGATGCAGGAAAACGTCATGATGAATTAATGAAGAAACTGATTATTTAAAAAAAAAACAACAGAAATTACTACTTTTGTCTTGATATTTTGAACCTTTAAATACTTCTCGTATGGATGACTGTATAGCCTCCCAATAATTTTGCATTTGCACTGTGATCTAGTGATACAGACTAGCAGACGTAAACACTGATAGCTGCATAATTTTACAGCAAGAACTTAATAACTAAGTTTGATCTTGAATAAATGCCCTTAGGTCAAAACAGCAATCCAGTATGAACTCTGTGGTGGTGTTGGTAACTCTTTCTTGTCTTGCTACTATTTTATGGTTTGTTTGAGAGTGTCTAGCTGTAAACATACCTTTAAATTTCTATACTGTTTTCTAACACTTCAAACAATAACTTTCTTTGAAGGTTATACTAGTCTTTTTATTTTTGCTGTAAGGTTTCCTTTTCTCTACCTTTCCATTTTTCTGCATGTACCAGAGAAGTATGAAGACCTTTGTGTTGTGTTAAAAACACTCCCCTTCTGTCTAGACTGTAAAAGTTGCAGAGATACAATTGACCCAGTTCTAAAATGAGACCCTGCATTGTACTAACTTTCCTCAAACTGTATGAAATTGTATTCTTTAGTTGTGATTTGCTGTCCAAAGTGAAATTGCTCAGACAGAAGTAAAAAAATGGATGTGAGAGACTTCTTCCTGTAGTTTTCAGATCTCTCTACAATTTACAGTTATCTATTCTCAGTTGCTTTTCTGCAGTAGCCCAGGGAAGGCTGGAGGTGATCTGGGGCAATAGAACACAAGTGAACGCTAATGTGATGTGCAGAAACACCCTCCTCTTGTGATGGATCACTAGTGGCAGTGACACTGAAAGCAGCTGTAGCAAAATGGTATGGCAACAGCTAATTCAAGAAAATTCTAGTGACCAGAAAGTAGGATTCCCTCATGCTTCTTTTCTTCAAGCTCTTACACAGCAAAATCCAAACTGCAATGCATGGAGTGATCCAGTTTCGTGCATTGCTTTTGTTGTGAATCTGTGCACTGGCACAGATGTGAAATTTCTCTCTTAGTCTTGCAATAAAGATCAGATCTGGTCTTTATTATTCACTCATCAGAGTGTGGTGTGAAGCAAAGTACTCTGAGTCCTCCATCACTTTTTGGGGGGGTTTATAAATAGTCGCATTGTAGGTCTGCTTTAAAAACAAACAGTACTTAGCAAAGGGCTTTGGAGGGGCCATGGCCATGAAGAATGCTTTCACTCTCATCACTGAGACATGGAATGTAATTTGGAAAGTTTTGTAAGTGACTCACATGGCTTATTGCCTACAGCATCTGCAAAAGCATTGATAAGAACTATGCCTAAATTAAACTGGCACTGCGGTATTCAAGAGGTTTTTCTGAGTTGCACATGGTTAGTGAGTGTCCTTACAAAGTGAGAGCACAAATGCCTTTCTTCTACATGGGAGGGGATGGAAAAAAATGTTCCTTCTTACTGGCACCAGTCCAAATATTATTAATCACTTCCAGAAAATAACTTCATGTTTGTGATAGGTTCAATATGCAAAACCCATCTTTGCAGTTTATGATTTTGGGAGAGAGAGGGGTATTGTGATAAAAGTTAGTGAAAGAGCTTCAGAAATTCATTCTCTTTCCAGCCTGTTTCTAGAATTCTTTTTAAGCATGTACACAATATTTATTGATATCCAGTCCCCAAATCTTGTCACTTTATCTTGCACATAGAAAAAAAATCTTATATAATTAAACTACACTGCCAATTTTAACACTACACTTTCTTGTGTCTTAAGATGAATTGAGAGTATAATCACTTATGATGCTTGCTATTTCTTCCTAAGCCACTGTTGAACAATCTATCAAACATGAAGTGAAACTTGCTGTCACAGGAAATCACTAAAACCAACATTGTACAATCAAAACGAAGAATGTAGTTTTTACAGATACTCACAGGGGCCCATACACATTAAACTGAGCTGGTTGATGCCTTTAAGCTAGAGATCATAAATCCCCCAAACTTTTCACCTTTTAATATGATGTTTATATAGTTAATAAAATAGTTTTACTGAGCCACTTTCCATTATTCTTTGCCTTATTTCTCCATTTTTTTCTCCATTTTGGGTGGAAACTTTTGTTAAGGCCTTAAGGAGCCATGCACATGTCCAGCATCAGCACTTCATTTGAGATTGCCCTTTCAATCATGTACTTGGGTGACTGTTAGATGCAAAACTGTGGATAGAAAAATGAGATTATCCTTTTTAAAAACTACTATATAGTGATAACAGTAAAATTGCCTGATGAGGCATTTTAAATATTAGACTTCTACATCAGAAACTTATGAAAGGCTCAATTCTCAACCTTTTAGTCTTAAATACATAGATTTTCTATGCCTTTCAGATCTCCAAATCCTTGAATTTAGCATAGAGAAGCCTTTTTTCAAGATTATTTTAGTCATCATCAAGAGAAAGCAACAGTATTTTTGAGCAATACAGCTCACTGCAACTTCTGTACATCCATAAACTTCTGTTTCAAGCACTAAACTATCAGCCTCTATTCACACCTAGTTTTTCTTTAAGTGACTTCTCAGTATTAGAACCTAGGCCTCAAGGTTTATATTGAAGCAATTTCTTCTTTCAATTAAGAAAAAGGCTAAACAGTTCAGAGTACATTCCATCATGACTGGATGATTTATGCTAATTGATATGGTTAAGTGTTACACATACTTACTCTTCTGGTGCACTTTACAATCTGGACAACAGAAATGCAAAAAGGGAAGAAAATTACTTCACTTGCTTAGTTAATCTATTAGTTTACTGCCTCTTTCACTAAGTCAGTTGTCAGTACTGACCTATTGAAATTAACTGCCTTGGAAAATGAGTTAATGCCATATATATCAAGCCCTTGTAATATTAAAGCTAAAGAGTAAATCACTGAAACATTTCCAAGAACAGAGAATAATTAACCAAACCTCAGAAATGTTAATACTACACTGCTTCTTCTTTCATCTCTAAAGATAAAAGAAATGCTACTCTTACACATCTGTCTCCTGCAGACTTCAGTTTTATTTTTACAAGCTGAAATGAAAGTTGACAGTGCTAAATTTACAAGTAACAAATGTATGCATATTGCTGCTCTTCTAAGTGTGACTTTGGTCCTTAAATATCTTTAGGTTTTCTAAGAAGTTGACAGTGTTTTGAAAATTTTCCTACTAATCAAAACTAATTTTTGAAAGGTGCCAAATGTGTTTTCTCATGAGGAACAAACACAATTCAACTGGGAAATTAAAAAAAAAAACTTTCTGTTTTTGTGTTTTGCTTTGTTTTTTCCCTCCAAAGCATGTTTCTGACAATTGAAATGATTTTCTTTCATAAAATATGGGCAGATTGACAACCTCACCAAAACATTTGATTACTAATACAGAACAATCACTCACAGCAATTTTCTTAAGAAGCACCTGATAGAAAATTAACATTTTCAGGTACCTTCAAGAAGAATTAAGTTGTATTTATACAATAACTAAAAGAAATAAAATATAATTCAAAATTCATGTTATAAGAAGTGTCTTAGGATTTGGATCCTTGCTCTGTGAGAAAGGAAAATTACTGTTAGGACTACAAAGATGACATCAATCTTGATAGTTTTTGGAATCAAGTACCTGCCAAAAAGAATTGCCCACCTACCTGACAGCTTGTTGTTAAAATACTTAATTTCCTCTCCTACTCTTGCAGAACAGTGCTTCAGAGAATAAATCTTTTCTTAAACATAAATGATAACTCTATAAAATAAGGTATACATTCTCTTTAAAGAACATTCAGGATTTCTTTGAGCCACAAACCTCAAAGATCAGTGCTATAAGAGGAATCTGAGGAAATGTGTACGTTCTTTTACAATCACAATAACATACCCTTTTCAACTACATACCTGAGAACAAGTATTAAAACAAAGGACCACTAAACTGTTAAACAAGAATTTTTATTCTATTATTACAGGATTTTCAGTGTTGAAGAACACAGTAAGATGAAGTTTGGTTCATGCAACACAGAAATTTTATACAGTGCATATGAATAAAATCTTCAAATTATCTAGTAGGCATTCTCTTAACAAGAATAAAACAAGGCAATGTTATGAATTACAAAAGAAGCAATACTTAGGATGAGTGATTTATATCTGTTCGACCATGAATACTACAAAAAGATATATTTTGCAGGATTAGATTTGTGAACTATTGTGGTTTAACCCCACACAGAAGCAAAGTATCATGCAGCTGCTCGCTCACTCTCCCACTCAACATGGTGGAATGGAGAGGAGAATGGGAAAAAAGGTAAACTCTATGGGCTGAGATAAGAACAGTTAATAATGGAAATAAAACATTAGTATCATTCATAATAATGTAATGAAATGGGAGATAACAAAAAGAGAAAGGGGAAAAAAAATAAAAAACCCACAAGTGATGCACAGTGCAATTGCTCACCATCTGTTGACTGATGCCCAGCTGGTCCCCCAGCAGTGATGGGCTCCTACTGGCCAACTTGACCCAGTTTTTATACTGGGCATGACATTCTGCAGTATGGAATATCCCTTTGGCCAGTTTGGGTCAGCTGTCCCTGCTACGCTCTTTCCCAGCTTCTTGTGCCCCTCCCCACTGGCAGAACATGAGGCATTGAAAACTCCTTGACTCGGGTTAAGCACTGCTCAGCAATAACTAAAACATCAGTGTTACAACATTATTCACATACTAGGTAAAAAAACAGAGCACCGAACCAGTTACTAGGAAGAAAATAAACTCTGTCCCAGCCAAAACCAGGAGAGAACCTCATAATAAAATGCTTTAAAATACAGTTATAACTAAAAGTTCAAAATAAATCTTCCTTTTATTGCAGGATAAAAAGCACCTGGCTACTAACATTTGGTAAATTGTCTTCTTTAAGCAGAACAAGTTTTTCTTTAAAACGTAATTCCAAGGTATCTCTCAAACATTGAATCGCTAAAGGACTGGGGGGAAAAAATCACCTTCTTTTCAGACAAATGCAAACACAAATATTATTATAATAAAAGAAAATAATATTACAGCACTTGTTAACAAATACATGCTTTGTAGTGCTTTGCAGTGAAATTATTTTTTTCTCAATATAGTTAAAAATGTGATGATGATGATGATGATGAAACCTAAGACGTTATTACTGTGCTAAAGTAAAAGTGTCCATAGCCCAGTTATTTCCTTGAGATATGTGGAAGGAGCATAAACTAAAGAAATGCATCTTGGGTAGAGACCTGTCAAACAACAGTCTAGAAACACAACATCACTTCTTCTACATGAAATATGACTACACAGACAGGTGATGATCGACAGGAATTTAATCTATGCCAAGTAGGAAAGCAATATGAAGTTATGGCTTCTAGGCCATGTAATGTAAATTAATGAGTTTGTGTTTATCTAAATGTACTCACAGATATATTACAAATGCAATTACAGGGGACAATTGCAAGTTAATATCTGAGTAGGTATTTCTTTTTTACTGGTAGCATGGCTAGGCACAAAAAAACAGTGTGTATAGTTCTGTAGAGCTCAAATTACTATGTAGAAAACCTATGGGTGAGCTCACAGCTCTTCAGGTTATTGTACTGGTATTATTTTCTTGTATTGGTCTGCTTTTAAAGTATTCATATCAAAAGTTGTCTTATCACCACAGATGTTGGAGAGATGTATAAAACTGCAATATTTTTATGAAACATCACAACTAGGAAAAATAGTTATGAAAATTATAATCTTATTTCTCTGAGTCACTCAATACAGAAATATAGACATGAAAACTGTAATCTTGTGTATCTGACAGACAAACTATATAACATGAACTAATCCTAAAATCCCTCCTCAGATAGGCAGTGACATTGTCTCCAATTCCAGATGTTAAAGCTTGCTACTTGTCTCACAAATCTATTTTTGATATTTCACTTCAAATTATGCTATCAATATAAACCTGTGTCACAAAGAAGTTTATTTGCAGAGGCAGAGTTTTGGAAGAGAAAGAAACATAAGACAAAATCAATACCAAAACAGAATCAATAAAAAAAATTAGATCTGCAGTATTGTTCTTCCTATACCTGTTTATATTTTACTTACCAAGGCCTTAGCTTTTTTTTTTTTTTAACTGTAAATTAGGTCTTTTCAATTCCTCCAGTGTACTACATTAAGTGTTCCAGAACTCAGATCTAACTGTACACAGATACACAAGTCTTGTTTTTGCATTTATAGAAAAAAAAAGTAGATAAAAGAAAATAAATAAATATTAAATAGATGCAGCACATGATCTGAAAGTAATCCATAATCTATAACTTGTGGGAATGTATCCTACCAAGGACTTACCAAAGGGTGTGACAAAAGGGGGATATTCTGATCTCTTTCCAACACAAACTGCTGTGGCTCATCTGCTTCCATGGATGTGGTGAGTTTGCCCTAGTGAAACTAGAGAAAATCTTGCACTATGGATTGGGACAAAAAGCCTTTGAACATAGCTCAAATGAACTTGATGCATCGCTGCTTAAAGTAATGCTCAAGCAGTGCACTGCAGTTCTTGAAATGGCGGCCCCATGGGCTGGGCAGCAACATGCAGTGACAGGTACCCACATTTCAGAATTCCAGCTGTAGAGGCCTTACATGGCAAGGGTTTTCTTCAAGGATGAGAGGAGTTGCAGGAGAGGAGCTGCTGGAGTGGCTTCTGAGAGAACATGCCTGATGCTGTCTGCACATTGAACAGAAAAAGTTCCAGACAGCTCCAAGAAGGACCCAAATTCCAGAGCTGGTGCCTCTGTGATAACATATATGAAAATGGGGACACAAAGTTGTGGAACAGAATCTGGGAGACTGGAGTGAGAATATGTGAGAGGAACAGCCCTGCAGACCCCAAGGTCAGTGCAGAAGGAAGGGGCAGGGTAAAGGTATTTTTTTATTTGTTCTTATTTCTCATTACCCTTCTCTCTTGTTAATTTATAATAAATGAAGTTAATTTTCCCCAAGTCAGCTTTGTCTTGCACATGAAAGTAACTGGTGATCTCCTTGTCCTTATCTCAAGATTTTGATTTTATTTTCTTGCTGAGAATGGGAATGACAGAATGGTTTCAGTGGACATCTGGTGGCCAGCCAAGGTCAACTCACCACACAAGCAAATTAAACATATATGAAAATAAATATGAATTCTAGGGGGAAAAATATGCTCTTCCATTTAAGCTACAACAAGGTTTTTCCTATGAATCATCATGGCTTTAACCAAAAATTAAGTAAGCAAAAAATAAATCCAAGCATGGATGAATAATGAAGACGAAACCAGGGCAGAAATTCATGGCATAGAAGAAACTCAAAATTAGGTACTATTGTATCACCCACAAGTTTTCATATTTCTTTTCTCAAAGAACAATCAACAGTGGAAACTTAAGGAGGGCATAGAGCAGGGCATGAAAATACTGGTCTATAACCTGGAATGAACAATTTAGGTAATGTCAGTCTTCTACAAGCAACAAACAGTGTTAATATTTCCAAGCACTAGACTAGTTGACTCAGGAGAATCTCTAAAATACATTTAACTTGAACATGGCCCTGGCGAAAACCAGAACTGATGACAAAATGTATCAGAAGAAGTAGGATATCCTCCTACTTCAGTCACATTACACTCAAATGTAAAAAAAAAATTAATTAATCTCTACTTATCTCTGGAGTAAGTGGTCTTAAAAGCTTGTACCTGTACCATTAGTTGATCCTTTCTAGATGCACATTTTTAGGTACTTATTCTATGGTGTAGACATCCCTAGCATCAATGGCAACTCCCATATTTTGTTTTTAAAATATATGTAAGTTTTCATTAACAGAAAATCTACTTGTTTTAGTGTGCAGGAAGTCTAACCATCTAGAACAAAATAAATGTGTGCTTTTCTCCTGATGTACCAAACTAACTGAGAGAAAATAAAGCATTAGTTCACAAACAGGAATTACCAGAATTTCTGGCATGGCATTGCAGGCTGAAATAATTCTATCAAAAAAACGCTAAACCAACATCACTCAAAACCCCCACATCTCAAGTCTGTTAGAAACAGGCATTTAGAGACAGCTCAGCTCAGCTCAGCTCAGCTTATATTTTTGGTCTAATCCCTCCCAAAAATGATACAGAGTTTTATCTTACTTTTCATGGTCAGATTTAGCTTGCAAACACTTGGTTAATGTACTTGAAATAGCCTTTACATGTAGGAGGCATGTACTTTAAACTAGCAATGCGTGTGTGAAGCTTGAAAAGCGTCACAGTGTACTGGCTACATGGAGGAGAAAATAAACTTGTTAGATGTCACACTAAAGTGACCTGTTCCCCACTTCAAGTGGTGTGCTTTGAGGTCACAAATTTACCCCTGTGAGAATGACACGTATTTACTTACCACAATAAATCAATCCCAAAAGCCAAAGAAATATATGGATATGAACTTCTCCTACTATCAGCTTGGTCTGCTTACTACCTGAAAAGTTTTTAGCATGTCTAGCACTAATTTACCAGGACCTGATTTTCAGACAGAAGTAAGATCTGACTTCTCCTGTGTGTTTTTACATTTACTTGATGTGTAGCTATTCCATCAACACCTCTACAAAGCTGTCATCTCCTCTCAGAACCCTTCCTTAATAGCTGACATCTTTTCTACATGTGTGGGCACCTGAATATTGTGTGCACACAGGTGTGCATGTCCCAAATGGATTACGCAGTCAGTTTGGAAATCATGTTTAAGGTAATTTTTAAATTAAATTCTATCCTGATTGGGTATTAAAAAATGTCAAGATGCATTCACATTCAGTGGCTCTTTTACCATCTTTGTTACTCCTTCTTCAGAGCTCTCATTCATATCTCAGAGACTCAAAATCTTCACAACTTCATCAGATGTTACAAGAGTTTTCTCCAGGCTTAACAATATGGTCAGCTTCTGTGCCACATCCGTTTGCAATCTTAATTTCCAAATTGAAGGCACTGGAACTGCATAACTATCAGCAGAGTAATGACATGTCTCCATCTGCCCTTAAACAGGAGGAAAACTATCCATGAAATGAACCCGTTGCAAGCTTTCAATGTGTCCTCTTTTATAAGTGTCTTCCAATCCATTTACACTACATCTGTCAATGAACCATTTGCTCATTCTTAGTGCCTGAATATCTAAATATATCACTAGAAATTGTATCTCTTTTCTTCAGAAAGTGTGGCTCTGTTTCCATGGGAAAAATAAGTTATTTTAACTGAGACATGATAAATTTATCTTCTTTCAGGGAAAAAAAAAGGCACACATTTGTTATTTCTTCTCTTACCACTTGCCTTCCTCACCCACATTTATTTTCTTCCAGAACAAAAATTCTGAACACAGTTAATTTTTATTTCTATATCTAAATTTTTTGGAAAGTTTGTCCACTCTCACTTCCATAATATTGACAAACTCAGTCTCTAACTTTAACCATGAATTTATTGGTGTTCTTATTTTTTCCTACTGTAGTGTTGCAGTCACTGCAACATTTACGATTTTCATGCAGCCCTACTTCAGAGAATAACAAAGTGATACAGCCTGATTATCATTCTACTCCAAGGTTCAACCTCTTGAAAGAAATGAAGTAAAAGGAAAGAAAATAGATACCAATGGAAGAGGAAAATGACAAGCAAAAAAGAATATATTAACTAATAAATAATTTTAAAGTTCTAAATAAAAGCCTTAAGGTAAGGAACTCTTTATTATTGCTGTTGACAGAGTATAATATGCAAAATAAATATAATGAAAATAAGATTTCAGAATGTCATCTGACTTGACTGCTTTTTAAAAGATATTTGGAAGTTACAACTTTCTGCATTTAGGTATAAGGCACTTACTCCATTTATCGTCTTATGTCTATATTTATTACTATCTGAGGCAAATCAATTTAGGAAAGATGAAAGTAAAAATGAGTTTCATCATAATCTTCAGGAGCCCTGAATCAAGTAATTCTTTTAGGAAAGTACTTAGGAAGCTTGAGAGGTTGCTCTTAAACATATTTAAAGAGCAACCAAGCAGCAAAGAAATATTTCCGACCAATTTGAAGAAGGTATGTCGTTTTTTCATTAGTGTCAATATACAAATTTATATTTAAGGAACAGAATTATTCTGTTGACTCTCTGGATTAGCTATCATTCAACAAAGAGCAGCTGCTATTCAAAATTACTTCCTCAGACATTCTGTTGAGATAGGGCATTCCTATGGGTCAGGATTTCACAGAAAGTTAGTGTCCTGAAGGGGACACAGTCTCGGGATTGTTCAAAGCACAGTCACCCACAGCTAACCAAAAGGAACTATCAAGCAGAGAGAGGTATCTTTGAATTTTCATTTTGTTTGATATTTATTCATGACACTCAAGACTATACATGTCCATGGAAATTTAGGATACTGACTACATTCCCAGTGAAAAAACCCTAAGTCGAACTCCCCTAAAACCTCTCTCTGTTTAGGAGCATTGAGGTGTGAAAGGAACTGGGGTTTATATTTGTTAAAATACCAGCAGAAGAAGTAAGTTATTCTTTCCTGTCTCAGTTCAGTTACAAAACACTCAATGCCACATTTCTCAGTTTCCAGTTCCTAAAATGCTGAAACACAAAATAGCACACATGATTCTCATTCCTCATGCCGAAGTCAGTTTTTAAACACAAAATTATTAGACTGTACAGAAGGAAAATTGGTTGGAGGAATTGATTTCTTCCATGATTGGCAAACCTGAATTCCAGTCTCTTCCTTTTCTGTGAATTGTTTCAGGGTTGAACTCAATGGATGTTGATTACAAAAATGTTGTAGTAATCTGCAGTGCAGCAATGGGGAATTAAGTCTTCTCACTGCCAAAAGATGTAACAAACGATATCCTGTTCAGCTCTGCACTTAATGTCAGAAAGGGAGTATACCAAGATGCTAACAGAGTGATAACCAATCCTGAGTTACTGTGAATGACAGTCATCTGACGAGAAAGGAGGAAAACTGCAGCTTAAAAGCAAATAAAAAACATCCATTCATTTAAAAGATGTCACTACGGTCTTGAAGGCTGTTTTGAAAAGGATTGTGGCCACGAGCTTTGGAGCATTTGATACACACATAGTAACCAGGTCTTTGATAATTTTTTAGGACACAGAAATCCTTTCTTAAATAATTTGCTATAAAAACTGAAAGATGAATGCTAAAGGAACATCAAAGTCCAGTATATGATGTCTCTTCATTTCTTATAAATTTTCTGACCTGCTCTTGATTATAAGCACTTAAATTATTGTTTAAATCCTATAAGCCCCACATAGGAACTACAGCAGGTCAGTCTGTTTTTACAATACAGATAATTCTGTTTTTCCTCTCCTCTCTCATATTATATAGTTAAAATAGAGCTAAGGATGAACTTGTTTTCATTAATTTCCAATACCAATCCAGATATTTCTATAATTTCTTTTTAATATATTTATACCTTTTCACAAAAGCAATGCTGCAAATTTAGTTCTTTTTTCTAGCATTCCTTATATTATGTGCATTCTATTTAACATTTGCTACAGTAGAACATGAATTTCACATTGCACTACCAAAAAATGAAAACCGTTTCAGTCGTGCACTTTTTAGCACTTCTCTTTTGTAAACTTATAGGCTACTACTCTGTGTGAAAATTCAGTGAATTTTATTGTATTACCTTTAGTAAAAACTTAACCATGTCCCTTTGTATACAAATTTAGTCAAACTGACAAAATTTTTGTGCAATGAATAATTGGATATTGCAATATCTTTGGATAGACACAATTTGGTGTGTTTTTTTGGTTTTGTTTTGTGGGGTTTTCTTCCCCTTTGTTTTTCTTTGTTTTTCTGAAGAAATGGAATTACTCTTAGTCTATACAATAAATTACAATAAATTGTTTGGAGATAGAAAAGGTTTCACCTTATCCTTAAAGACCTCTCTTAAATGCAATAACATTTTTAGCTCATTCATTTTCTTATAAAAGCAGAAATATTTTTATTTTAACAGAATTGGCACTGGCTTGCTACCCAGTCTCATTTGCTGCTTTGATACAAAATCTTGCTTCTCCTGTCTGTTTCAGACTCATGCAAGGCTCAGCCATTCTCAAAGGTTCTATCCTGTGACCCACTGATCTTAGTTTTCCCTTTTGTCCTGACTTCCAAGAGTTGTATCACTATGTTCTCCCTTTGTAGAGACAGAAGGTTGCATGACCCACACTTAGAAATCAGCAGAAGGGAAAGTGAGCCTGGTGTGTAAAAGGGATTATTACTCCTGCTGTGGGATTCTGTAGTTGGCAACATGCTTCTTTCTGTCCTCAGAGCTTTACTGCACTTTTACTAGCTCACAAGGTGATAAACCACTCTTCTCTGAAAATCTGTCCCTCAACCATCATTGCTCGAAAATTATGTGCCTTCCTGTCTGCCATTCTGGAATGTTGTTTTAAAAGGCATATGTTTTCATGGTAAAGTTAATTTCTGTAGGCAAGAATAAATTTGTACAGTGGCAGATACAGCAACAGCCAAGGAGTTCTCTGCACAAGGGGCCAAACCCAGTCAAGAGCTTCATCACAATGTCTCCATCTGGAAGTGTGTGAAAAATCCTGGTGAAAGAATAAAGACTAAACTCAGACTTAGGAGAGAGGCACTGGACATCTACATGGTTCCATAACCCAGTGAGATAACAAAATGTATCACTGCAGTTCAGGGAAATCTCTCCCATGCCCTAATATTTTGCTGTCTCCAGTTTCTGCCTAATTTTCCTTTAATTTTTTCTGCTACTTTCAGTTCTCCTTTAGTACTAAATTTTTCATCTACACTTCAGTCTTTCCCACTTCTTTTCCTCTAATTCTTGTCTCAAGGTACCTTCTATTATCCTAAAAGATCATTATCCTATACATAGAGAGGCTTCTTCAGCTTTGTTGTGTTGTACTTACAGTCAGCTGATATCCAGACACATCTAGGCTATAAATATTTGTCTTAGTATTTTTCAAGTGCTAGTTAATATACCATATTCCTTATTACAAATAAGTGTTTGCTTTCTTAGATGCATTGTGGCTGTACTTTTATGGAAAACATACCAACTTCCATTTACACAGGCATTCCTTGGCGCTTGTTTACTAACCAACAAGTTGCCAAAACTGTTTGCAGATGCCTTGTGGGAAGGTTCATAATGTACTTTTGTATATCCAAAGTCAGTATTGTCACTGACAGTATTTCATTAGCAAGTTCTTCCAAGATGATAATTTGACTTTATTAATTATGAAGGCTGAGAATTTTAGGAACCCCCTGGTGAGCAGTAGCAATCCATGGGAATAACAGTGACCGGCAACGAGGGGAGGAGACTGCCCAGGAGACAATGTTTGTTATCAATTCTGTTGGTAATAAACACTGCTAATAATGCTAAAACAAATACTTCCTGGACAATGACAATTCCTTGCATCACTTCTCAGTATTAGTAATGAGTTTCCAGTTTTTATCTTGTTAGGATAAAGTGGGTTTTACTTTCCCATTAAATTTCACTCAGACTAGTCTGACACATACCAGGAATACTAATCCTAAAAGATTGAAGAAAACAACTGCTAGGTTACTCTTGGTGTTTCAGGTATTTGACTCAGGCTGTCAGAATAGACGAACAGGGAGACCCTCCATCAAAGTGAAGCCACAAAGATGAGGCTTCAGAGTATTTCTTCCGCTGTGGGTAATATTACTAAGATAGACACCTACCAAACACTGAGGAAAAAAATGTTCATGAGAGATGTGAAGGCTAGTAAAAGATATTAAGATGTGATCCACATATATCCTTGAAAGAAAATATCTCATTAACCTTCTTTAAAAATCAGACCTCTTGTCCTTGACACAATTATGAAATAACTACAAGTATTAATAAAATGGAAATTTTCCACTAAAGTGAAGATGTACCCTATGGTCAGACTAAAGACACCACACAGCAGGGGTTAGTCCTTTCCTTTCAAAGGATGATGGAGGCTTCACCTTACGTGAAAGGAAGAGTCTTGCTATTAAAATAGCATAACTGTAGTATCCAGTGATATTTTTTCCTTAGTTCTTCCATTTTTATGAATCTCTTAACTAACACAAAACTTACAGTATACACTAGATGCAAAACTACCATTTTCAGTTAAAACCAAGGCATCAACAAGAGAATATCTATTCAAATTGGAAGGAATTATTTATTTTTAAAAAAACCAAAGAACCAGAAATTGCCCTAAATTTTATGATTTCCCTCAAGCTCACCTCTCAAATCTGATTTTGATTTTTACTGCCTAGGTAAAGCTTTAGAGTCTCCAGCACAAAAATGACAAAGACTTGGTTGGTATAATGTACTGATAAGCCCACACCAAATAACACCAGGCTTTGCAATATTCAATTTAAGGTCCTGCAGAAAGATCAAAAGTTCTCCATTTATTTTTCAGTGTTCAATGTTAACAATAGAATGGAAAGCTTAATGATAAGCAGAATATCTATATCTATGTCAGCTGCTGTTTATGTATTCATTTACAACTAAATTTTAGACAAAACCTCTTTTCATAATCTAATTTTCAGCAGACAAAAACAGATGAAATTTAGTGATCACAACTGCAAGATAAAGTCTACTTTAGAAGTACAACTTCACTTACTCATATGGAATGCCAGTTCCTAAAGAAACACTTAAACTGATCTGAAGGTAATTTTTCAAAATCAAGAAAAACTGCTCTGTGTATAACAAGTGTCTCAAAAAGGACCTGAAGGTTATTTTCCGAAAATGACTAAAGACCGCTATTCCTATAGTACCCCCCTACCTTTTTTTTTTTTTTTTTTTTTAAGGATTAGGTAATACTACTGCAAATAATTTTTTTCTCTTCCAAGCTTGAAGTTGTGTTTTTATTCCTTTCTGGGTCTCCGTCTTTAATAGAGGAATCAAGTGACTGTTATTCCATGCATCATGTCTCAATAATGAAAACACATCCTTTCCTGATCCATGGTACAATGACAGAATCATAGAGTATGTTAGGTTGGAAGAGCTCTCAAAGATCATCAGATTGAGCCTTTGTCTTGGGGTGATGTATGATGTTCTTGTATGCCCTACTGTCTGTGTATATGCCCAGAAATGTGGTCCTGTAGCTTTAACTACATTTTCAGCAGCCAGGAGAAACTGCTGGCCGTGGGTTGTTTTGAAACTCTCCCCCAGGCTTCTCGGCCAAGGAGCAAGGGGGACGAAGGGACATTCGTCTCAGGCTGCTGCTGTGGCCGCTGCTAGATTTTTCTCCCTGGAATTGCTTTTTCATCATCTCCTTTCCTGGATTTTTGTTTTCCTCAACTTGCTTTCTCGCCTGAGAACCCGAGACCCCCCTGGAGGACAGTAGACAAGGATCCTCCAGGGAGCCACTGGAGCAGCTCCACCCGGCCGCCCCCCGGGGACCCCCAGAGAGGCGAAGCTCTGCCTGAGGAAAAGGACACTAAAGTTCATCAGCTGTTTACTCAGGTTTAATCGTTCCTTTTCCCCTTTCCCCTTCCCTTGTGCCTTACAGGGCACCCTGCATGTTTTGTTAAATAAATAGTTTTTTTTTCACTTTCATCCAAGAAATTCTGTTGTGGTGGGGGAGGGGGTGTCGGAAACCTTTGCTTTGGGGGAGGTGTTTATTCAGAGCGCTTTCCACCTAGAATATTTGTCTCTAACCCAAGACAACCCTTAATTAAGGACCACTGTATTCACTGTTAAACTGTATCCCCAAGTGCCACATGCACACAGCTTTTGAACAGTTTCAGAGATGGTGACTTCACCATCTCCCTGCGCAGCTTATTCCAATGCCTCACCACCCTCACAGCAAACAAATTTTTCCTAACATCCAATCTAAACCTTCCCTGGCACATCTTGAGGCTGTTTCCTCCTGTCCTGTTACTTGGGAGAAGGGACCGACCGCCCACCTGGCTACACACTCTTTTCAGGCAGCTGTAGAGAGCAATAAGATCCCCCTGAGGCTCCTTTTCTCCAGGCGAAACACCCCCAGCCCTCTAAGATGCTCCTCACAGGACTTGTGCTCCAGGCCCTTCCCCAGCTCCATTGCCCTTCTCTGAACACAATCCAGCCCCTCAATGTCCTTCTTGTAGAGATGGGCCCAAAACAGAACACAGGGTTCATGGTGCAACCCCACCACTGCTGAGTACAAGAGCAAATCTGTGGCTCAAAATTTTAGCAAGCAGATACAAATGCTTGTATCCTTATCTCATGTTGCTGCTCATTCTTAGGACAAAGGCCTGGCAGATGGACAACTACCCTATACATCTTTTTTTCCAAAATGTTTCTCAAACTTCTTAAATAATTATTTTTACTGTAAACATAGCAACAGTTAGGCTTTTGTGGGGCCAAAAGGACTCATCCATTCCTCCTGTTTTCTGTGTCTAGTCTTATTTTCAGCTTTCTATCCCAGAATAAAATTATTCTGACTTCTTATTATCTTTAGTATTGCTAAATGCTAGCAGCATGAATATAGACAGTTATTCCCCTCCACAAAAAAAAAAAACAAAACAAACAAACAAACAAAAAAAAATTTTCTAATAAATTCAAGTTTTCCAATAGCTATGTTTATACCAAATTAATGTTCTGGAGTAGTAACTTTTACAAGAGTATTGGATAGAAATTAATTTCAACAAACTCTGATTTTCCTCTCTTCTCCTTGGTATATTAAGTCTAGTTGTCTAGAACACCAGACATTTTGGCTATTAAAATGTCTTGCTTCCTGGCTCCTGTCTTTCCTAATGAACTGTCAAGTCATCTGTTCTGCCCGTGGTCATGATTTACTAACCATAACTGACAGTGATATTTTATGACACGCATTTATCTAATTTGGATGCCAGTTCCATGAAGCAATTTTACCATGGTGAACCTTATGCTATTGGAAGACTAACAAAGATTTTAACAATATTAAATCAATTTTTGAAATCTGTTTGAAAAACCAACATTTCATTAAAACAAACAAGCAAACAAACAAACAACCTTCTCCTGCAACCATACAAAAGAATATTCAAGGCAGAATTTTTCTGCTAAAAAAATCTGTGTTGTCACATTGCATAAACTCCCAGAGAAGAAAGCCAAGATCAAGGAATCATATGTCTGTTGGAACTAAGGATGCAGTTGAAGTCTCTTGACTCTTGTGTGGCAATCTTAGCTATAAATAGCAAGTGAATGATCACATTGAAGCACACATTTTTAATATCATTATTTTTTCTGTACCAGAGCAGCTCATATACAATTAAAAGTATGAATTGATAATAAAATCTGTTCTTAAATATTTCCAAATAAGTTAAAATGTTTTGTTTCGCTCTTGAAATGAAAGATTTGATATTGGGATAAGATTTGAATATTTTGTATTCTCATTATAATTAGAAGCCTATTTCTCTAGATTTTATATATATTCTGTCAGTTTTTAGCCAACACTACAGCTAGATGCGTGAAGGAGAGACAGAACAGCTCTTTGTCAAACACGGTGTAGGAACCAGAGACTATAAATATGTATGTGTGTGTTTGCCCATGCACAATTGTGTGTGTGTGTGTGAGAGAGAGAAAAAGAGAAAATCCTTGTTTCTTGTAGTGAAATGCAAAAGTATTACCTAAGAGTCATGGCAAGCATGCAACAGCATGCATTCAGTTGCTGTAAGCTTACACTACTTACACAAAACATAGACCAATGCACTGGAAGCATAATATTTCCTGGGTAGTTTTGTTTAAAACTTTTAAAATAGGTTGATTGATTTATCGAATCGTATTGCCCACAAAAAGTGAAAGTCTTATTTGGATATGACCTATTTATCTTTCTAGCATGTTGAGTTCCCAAAAAAAGAGATTGACTCCCAAATATTATGCTAATAGTATTTTTTTCCCTTAGTTTTGAATGCATTTTACATGGAATCAACACAGACTATGAAGAAAAATTGAATTACTATCTATCCTCACACTGATGACATAGCAAAAAACTATTACATCTGACAACAGAAGCTTTTCTCTTACAGTTAAATATATGATGATACAGCACTCAGAAATGTTAGCACTTCCTAATCTCAGCACTTAGATCAACATGAAGATAGTCTCACCATGCTTCCACAGCATCATAAAAACCTGCAAATGACCAGCACCTGTAGCAAGATAACTTCTACAAAGTAAATATAAATGGCATCTGCTGCTCAGAATACTTCAGCCTTATAGCTGGAATTTGAAAGGCATATTCTAAGCAAAAATGGTGCTGAGATAGCATTTTTTAGAGGCTTGTGGGAAATTAGAGATCTATCAATGACATGCATCATCACTTCAAATGAACTGTGGAATCCAATAAAATAAGTGTTCAGATTCCACACACTTGGAAGTGGGCACAAAAATGTTTAATTTCTCCTGATTTCATGCAAAGGTTTTTTTCATTATGATACCATTTTTGGCACTTCTGAAATTGAAAAACTAAGTAAATAGGCTAAACCTTAAAATAGCTTGGTAGGAGGGGAACATGGCTTAGGAGGACTGAGGATTATGCCTGACATATTACTTGAATGATGAATTTCTATTTCCATGGTAGAATCACCCTCACACTTTGTCAAGCTTAGCCAAGGTGCAGAACCTATGCAAATGTACAAGAAAGGATGCAGGGCAAAATCAAAGGGCCCTGATCAGTGTCGTCTTGTAGGGATGTTTTAGGAAATTACTGCACCAAAGCAAGTGTCCTGCCTAATGCCAGAAGCCTTCAGCTTTTTGAGAGAGAACTGCATATTCTCGCTTAGCAAAACCACACAAACCCCATCTCTTCATTAGCAGTTCAAATTATTGCTTCAGAATGCAAACTGAAAATGCTAGAACATATTTCCTTTTCATCACCTCCTCCACAGGAGCAGTAAACTTTGTTACAAAAAAAGGCAGGGAGAGTCGGAGATAGATGTGTCACATCAGCCTAGCAAGATTCACTAGAGGATATGTACCAAAACCCAAAGCATTCAGTACAAGGGTGGCCAGCACTGATAAGGACAAAGAAAGGAAATAATTTTTTAATCTGCTTAGCAAAGATGGCAAAAAATGTACACTGTCTGGATTACCAAGATACAGACCAATGTGCTAGTACAGCTGAAAAAGAGCCCAAACCAAAAGTCTCTTTGGTGTCTGAGAAATTATTGCATTTTACTTTCACAAAAGACATCTCCCATGGAAAACATTTTGTCCTTATGGGTAGTGTCTACCCCAGCACCACTTCCAAAATGCACATCAAATCCCTACCTATGTATTTAGACACCAAGTTTTCAACAATTTAATGCTGGAAACCATTTACATGATTTGTCAGTTTAGGCATTCATCATGTAATTTTCCCTAATATTGATGTAATTCTGAGGCTACTGAACTGTAGCAATTTCCATGTATTTCATAAACACTTGTTTCTTTTTCTATTAACTTAGTCCTGCTGCAAGTTAGTTATAATTTCTAGATTACTTTTTTTCCCTATAAACAGAAAAACATAATTAATTTCTTCTTTTATCATCCTTCCAGAGAAATACGTAGACTGCACATCTTTGCCAAAGAAATCTTAGAAAAGAAGCTTCAGATTAAATCCTGGTTGTAATGAAGTCAAATGCGTAAACCAAATGTGGTCCTTAACATTTGGCATATATGTTTCTCATTTGAGTCTAACAGACAATCAAACACCTTATAAATCTTTCTCTTCAAAATAGTAAGCTTTTTCTGAATGTTTATGCTTTGATAAAGAAACAGGACTAAAACATTTTGTCAAAATTATTGCGGACAGAGGAATATTTATTGATAACACTAGAACATCGTAATTATATGATATTATATTGAAACTACCTCTTACAAAAGATTGAGAGGATATTATTGTCATTAATTGAAAAGAATCTTCTATCAACAACATATAGAAGTACACTAGAATGGTTAAAGTATTTGGTTCACTACACATAGAGACGATATGAAGAAGAAACAGAAATTCAAAACACAAGTAATTAACTCAGTGCACTAAGAAAAATGCACAATTTCAGACATCACAATTAAAACTCTTGGGGGGAAAAAGGTAACAAGTTTTTATTGATTTTTTTTTTTTTTTTTTTAAATACCCTGGTTTTGCATTGAGTGGCATTTATGGTGGTTCTCCAAAACCCCTACAAATAAACATACATTTTGGTCTAATAGAGACTTTATTTCTTTAACTTTAGAATACCATGTGATTTCTAAATTCATTTCACAAGTTGTATGAAAGCCACACATTTGTTTCAAAAGTCTCAAAAAACTGTTGCCTGTTTAAGGTCAAGTGACTGAAATTAAACAGCTTTTGGAGACATTTTAAACCAGAAAGGATTGACTAAATGTGATTGGAGAGATGTTGTCTGGGGAATAATTAAATTGGAAAAATTGTCTTTCTTGTCTAGAAATTTTGTATTTAGCACTAGAACTGAAATCCTGCCTGATGCCTCATCTCTCAGGGGAGCAGAGGTCTGTATCAGCATCAGCATTCTCATGTAAGGATTCTTTTTACTCCCTCAGTGGCTAGACTATGTTTCAAGTCAGGACACAGAAACTTTAAGAACATAATTTAGGAAAAAAATTACATGTAGGAAAATTTAGGAAAATAATGGCAGTTCACTATCCAAACTAGCAAATTATACCACTATTGGAGTATTCAGGGGAATAAAGAAAGAGAAATTAAAGACATTGTGTTGTCATTCTTTAAAGCAAGAAAGTTGATTTAGGGCACACCATGTACAGCCATCCTGGTGGATTGCTTCAGCAACCTCAATTGTCTCTTTGTTCAGACTAAAACTAGACATTCTTATCAAACTCTAACTGTAGAGAAGAGCTGAAAATAAGTATATCTTATGAAACCACGAAGAAAACTTCTTACATCATAATATTTAAATTATAGTTCTTGGTACTCTGATTTTCTCTGTATTCTTCCATGGAATTTCATAAAATGGCAGAGTAAATTTGGTCACTTTTAAGGATAGCAACTGGTTACATTTCTGAGAGAGGATCTTTGTCACAATAGTAAATTAAATGTGCCATTTTAAGTCTCTTGAAACCCATGCTTAGAATCATGACATAAAAGGTTTCAGACAGTATAAATTCCAACAGTTCTGTGCATAAGTAATTTGTTAATATAATAATCTTCTTTTCTCTTATAAACCCTAAAAGACAATTGCAATATTTAAAATGTATTTTTAATATTGACTTTTAAGATTAAATATAAACATTTAATATTTTAAACGTATATCTGCTGCACCAAAACAGCACTTCAAATGTCATAAGTTTAGGTGTATTCTTGCTTTCTGAATCAATTTTGGCTGCATCAGATTATTCAAAGACTTAAGCAGGTACCTCTTTTTAGAAGATTTTTCTTCTTGTTAGAATTGCTTTATTACCTAGCTGTTCTTTAAATAGTTCTTTAAAAAGCAATTTCAATTTAATTTCCATTTTCAGTGAATTAATTATATCTTCTTTGTAGAAAGCATGATGTGTGAGAGTGAAAAGGAATTCTATTTAAATCCCCCAATATTATGGAGAAGCATATTATAGTATCATTTTCCTGAACTTTACAGGTGCAATTCTCAAATATGATCTTTTGTTCACACTTTTCGTATTGGAAAGACTTGCCCTTCCTTAATAGCTAAGGACAATTGCATTTCATTCGTTGCTTTACAAGATTTTTTAAATTTATTTTTTAATATCTGAGAAATTATTAAGTATTTCCTTCTCTGTAAGTGCTCTTTGTACTTCTTCCTTCCTTGAACATAAATACCCTCTCATACACAGAATTCCACACAGAGTTTTAAGAGTATCTGTAAATATGGCATTAATGTTTCATCACTGCTACTGAAAATGCTTTGCTTAATACATGAAAGCATACTAGTCACAAGCAGTAAGTGGGCACAGATGATTTCCTCTTTAGTTCCCAAGAGCTGAGCTCCAAATTTCAAAAAGCACAGGAAGGACGTCTGCTGGAGTGAGTCTGGAGAAGGACCACCAGGATGATTCCATGGACGGAGCACCTCTCCTCTAAGGAAAGGCTGAGGTGCTTGGCTTTGTTCAGCCTGGAAAAGGGGTGGCTTCGGGGTGATCTAATTGCTGCCTTCCAGTACCTGAAGGAAGCTACAAGAAATACTGTTTACAAGAACATTTCGTGACAGGACAACTGGGAACGGTTTTGAACTGAAAGTAGGTTTATATTAGATATTATAAAGAAATTCTTTACTGTGAGGGTGGTGAGATACTAGAATAGGTTGCCCAGAAGGGTTGTGGCTGCCTCATTCCTGGAAGTGTTCAAGGCCAGGCTGGATGGATCTTGGAGCAACCTGGTCTAGTAGAAGCTGTCCTGCCCATGACAGGGTTGGAACTGGATGATCTTTGAGTTCCCTTCCAACCCAAGCTTTTCTATGATTCTCTTCTTTTTAGTATTTTCCTTGAGTGTTTTCTCTTTCCTGAAATAAGTTAATATTAGGAACTTGAAAGTCAATATGATTTCCTAAAAAAAAATTTTCCCTGATGTTCAAAGCACAACTGGAATTTTGACTATAATTTGAAAAAGCCAGAACATTAACAGTTCATGAGAATTTCTGGTGTCTTAGAACATATTTCTGATACTTCTGATTTATTAGACCATACTATAAAGACTGCTTTTCAGCTCGATTTAAAGCAGTTTGTAGGTTTTAAACCAGCAGAGATCCTACTTCAAACATTAGAGAATTGAAAGAAGTACAACTTTTGCATTTAGAAAAATCAAAAAGAGCAAATAATAAAAAACCCCCAAACCAATAAAACAACCATGAGTCATCTCTGAGTCATCTTAATCTGTGAATATCCAATATTCATATTTTGCATTATGTAACCCAAATTACCAACTACTTGCTTCAGAGGACCAGCGCTTCAGAACAGATATTAACAAAAATTAAGGATATTGGTATGAAAGACTTAAAAAAACCCAGAAGATGACAAAATTGAAAAATTCCATGATCACTTCATCAGCAAGACATTAGATAAACAAATCTTATTACTGAAATGCATTCTTTACAGAATCTTTGCCTCATGAAAATATAAGGCAAGTACAAGTCCTCATTAAATAACAGATTTACTATGTTGTGTACTCTTTAGATTTTCTGTGCTCAAGGAATTGGCTGGCTCAGAAGATTTTCAGTAATTTTTTCGATTTGCAATGAACAGATAAGTACAGAATGCTCACTTCTGACTTTAAAATAAGACTGACATATGGATGCCAATTGACACACCTCCTCATCTGTTGCAAGTCAAACTTTTCCAAAAATGGGATATCAGAAAGCAAGACCAATATAGTTTCTTAAAAAGTTGTAAAAGTATTCCTTAGTTTGAATCATAGAAATACTATTTTGCACAGGTGATTTGACTCAAAGTGCTGCAATGACTAAAATGAAAATAAAAGCAAAAATGAGGAAGAAGCTATTTTACATCATATCACTGATAACACATATTTCATAGTTAGCAACTACAAACATAAGTGTTCTGAGTGGCAATTGAACAGTATATCTAAAACCAGATTAAATACTTAATTTTTTAATTTCTTCACTCCATTTCTTTCCTTTATGTAGCTTTAAATTAAAAACAGTAATCAAACAAAATTGTTCTAAAACTTGAACAATTGAACATTCAGGAATACTTGTAGGAGCCTGTGAGTTTTATATCAAACAACCTATTTTTAAAAAAGAATACAGACTGAAAATGGCAAAGTCCCAAAAAGCAAAAATTCTCAAAAGATTTAGAATAATTTGCTTTATAGGTAAAAATGCCATTTTAAACAAAAGAATGCAAATAAAATTATTTGAGGAGGCATGTCGATATCCAGATGAAGTACACTAATAGTCATAAATTCAGGTTAAAGATTAAAAATTACGAACACACAGAAGAAAACCCAAGGTCAGTAGTGTATAAGTGATTGAATGCAAGATTTATCCTAATGAAATAGGGGATTAAGCCCTAAAATGCAAAACAAACCAACTTCAATTATTTAGATGCAGAAGTAGATTTTTTTTATATAAAATAATACTTCATGAACTCTTAGATCTGTAGAAAGCATACTAACTTGAAAGCTATGGTGTTTCATGATTAAAAACAGAGACCACGACCAAAGACAAGAGGTTAATAAACAATACTAATATCTCATAAAAGTATGTATTTTTCTGCTGCACACATAGTCTCTTATGATTCCAAAGAAGAAAAGATTTATTGTCTAATTAAAGGTCTCCAGATCATCAGAAAATTCATCAAGGGTACTTAAAATGGTTGAAAGGAGACTGCATGTTAATTCAACTGAAGCACTCTTTAGCTAATTCAGTTCCATATTGCAAAAAGTCTCTGTACAGAACAAACACTTTAGACCTGGCATGATTCCTAAGGCAGCCTGAGGTTTTTCTTGCTATTCCAAGACCATTCCTGTTGCAGCCATTCTGTATCGATTGTCATAGATCATTTCTCATCCTTAAGTAGGTTCATTTTCATTGCTGGTACATTAAGTACTGTTTCAACCTCATTCTGAATTGCTGTTTAATAAGATAAATAATCATAAGAAGTAATTACCCAACGTTTAAGCTGATTTGCAGCTGTTGCAGTGAGGCAGCAAGATTATCAGGAATATTACATACATATTTCTATTCCTTTGTCTTCTGTCTTAGAGAAAAAATGGTTTTGTCTAAACTTGGACTAAGAGAAAAATTGAAAAATTTCTCACATATTTTAAATTTAAATATCTCATTTTTCCTCAGGAAAGCTATTCAATATTTATTGTTCATTCCTCTCATCTGTTTATTAATATCTATTTACTATTAACATCTATGTGTTAAGATCTAAAGATTCTGATCAAAGTATCAAAAAGCTGAGTGAATACCTAGAGTGAGTTACCTTGTCTCTATATAACATCAATTTCATCTACATCAGTTTTGACAAGAGTTTGTCCAATCTGTTGTTATCACTGTCATTGGCAATAGAAACTTTGCAACTGCATTGTGCAATTTGCTCAATCTGCAATTAGATACTATTCCCTATTGGAATATCTGCATCTTTATCTCTGGAATCTGAGCTGCAACTTCTTGTCTCAACCACTTTGTGAGTTGAAAAAATGATAGCAACTTGTCTGCTATAATTTTTTAATGTTTTAGAAGGTTTCTATAATCCATATGAATTCTATATTCTTCCAGGTAAACAGCCTTAAGTATGTCAATCTGTTTCCATAAATAAATTCACTAAACTCTGATTGTTCTCATTGCTTTTTTCTGGACTTGCCAGTAGCTGCACATATTTCTAAATCAGTCACACATGAAGTGTTAGGTATTTGTTTCAACTGAGAGCTACTATTGTAGAGCTTAGTTTAAAAATATTTCAAAGTGTTTTATATATGTTTGCCCTGTCCTAGACCTTCTGGTTGTACATCTCAGGATAGTCCTGTGTGGGCGGCAACATGGCCTTTATGTTTCATTTTCACCTTGTGATCTCATGAGCTCTTTCTTGGCATCCCTTACCAGAGCAGTTTGCTCTTATGTAAGATGTAATTTTGAGTTTATACATGTCAGTTTACATCTTCTTCCTCCTTTACGTGACTGCTCCAGTCAGGATAATTTCAAAATCTGCATCATCCAATATGCTTCATTCTGCAATTTAATATGAAGCTCACTGTTCCATCATGTACTGGGTTTGCATGGCCAAGCTTTGGCAGCAGGTGGCTACAGGGAATGGTTTCTGTGAGAAGCTGCCAGAAGCTTCCTCTGTGTCTGGCAGAGCCAATCTCTGGATGTGCCACTGGTCAAGGCTGAGCCAATTAGAAATGGAAGTAAGGCCTCTGTGATAACAGATTTAAGAAGGAAATGTTATGGTGTGCTTGTAATTGCGGCCAGAGAATATCAGCGTAAGACCATGTGAGAGGAACAGCTCAGCAGACACCAAGGTCAGCACAGGAGGGGAAAGAGGTGTTATAGGCACTGGAGCTGAGATGGAGAGAGAAACCCATGCTGGAGCAGCCTGTCTTTGAAGGACAGCACCCCATGGAAGAGTGACCCATGCTGCTGCAGTTTGGGGAGGACTGCTGCCCATGGGATGGACTCACATCAGAAAAGTTCATGGAGAACTGTCTCCTGTGGGAGGGACCCCACGTGGAGTAGGGGAATGACTCCTCTCCTAACTGACCAAAACCCCCATTCCC
>VZTX01005682.1:81998-164996 GCA_013400915.1 Pardalotus punctatus
TTCTTTTTTTTTTTTTTTTTTTTTGATTCTCCAAAAAGCAGGTTTTGATAGTTAATTTTTGGCAAGTCCCTAAAAATGGTAAGTCATCTACTCACATTAATTCAGTGCTTGTTCAGGAACACTGTATTTGTCATTTGAAGCTTCATGTTATGGCTCTGAAACAGATGGGTTTTGGCTGTGATAGGGTTAACTTTCTTTACAGTGGCTAGTATGGGGCTGTGTTTTGGATGGGTCATGGATATAAGGTTGATAATATAGAGGCATTTTTGTTATTGCTGACAGGGCTTAAACAGAGCCAAGGCCTTTCTGATTTCCATACTGCCACACTGGTGTGGAAGCTGGGGTTCTGTGGGAGGCTGAGAGGAGACACAGCTGGGACAGGTGATCCAAGCTGACCAAAGGGATATTCCAGACCATGTGGCATCATGCTCAGTACATGAGGTGGGAGCAGGGAGGACGAAGGGGAAACTTTTGCAGTGATGGTGTTTGTCTTCCCAAGTTACTGTTACACGTGATGGGGCCCTGCTCTTCTGGAGATGGCTGAACACCTGCCTGCCCATGGGAAGCTGTGATTTAATTCCTTGTTTTGCTTCGTTCTGAGTGTGTGGCTTTTGCTTTCCCAATTAAACTGCCTTTTTCTCAACCCAAATGGTTTCCAGCTCTTACCCTTACGATTTTCTCCCCAACCCTGCTGTGAGTGAGCAAGCAGCTGTTTCAAGTAAACTTGGTTTCTGACTGTGGTTAAACCATGACACAGGTTGAACTGTTTCCATATTTACTATACATTCATCCTCATTACATATTACTTAGTTTTATTTGCAATTTAACTTAGTTTTATTAACTTAGTTTTATTATCTTTTATTAACTTAGTTTTATTTGTAATTTAAAATGGGATGTCATACCCTTATATACAAAAAACCCCCAAATTCCTGAACTTTCACTGAACAGCAAATTTACCAGCCTGAGCATGAATTATCTGAGCTGGTTCTACATGGCAGTTGAGATATTTAGAGACTTACTTTCCAAAGAATGGATGGCATTTATGGTTTGTGGGACAAACTCATGTTAAATGCATGAGGGAAATAACAGCACAATCAGAATTTTTGTTTCCCTTTACAGCTGTTAGAAAAAAAGACATCAGTTACACAGGATGTAAACCTCTAATTTGCATTTGTGAAAAGTAAAGTCAGGACCCTGAATTTTAGGGAACCAGCATTCCAGCTGTTCAAGGAGTTAGTCAATAGGACCCCCTGGGCAACTGCCCTCACGGACAAAGGAACAGAATGCTGCTGGCAGATCTTTAAAAATGCTTTCCATAGAGGGCAAGAGGTTTTAATCATCAGGTGCAAAATCAGGCCAGGTAGGCAAGAGACCAACATGGATGAGTCAAGACCTGCTGGCCAAACTAAAGGGCAAGAATAAAATGTACAGACAAACGAAGCAGGGAGAGATGTCCTGGGAAGAGTCTAGGGACACTGCCATTTGTGTAGCAGTGGGGTCAGGCAGGCCATGGAACAGCTGGAGATGAACTTGGTAAAGGGTGCAAAGAATAAGAAGAGTTTCTAAAGGTATGTCAGCCAGAAAAGGAAGTCCAGAGAAAGTGTACCTCCTGTGATAAGCAAGGTTGGCAAACTGGTAACTATGGACAAGGAAGGCTGAGGTATTCAACAACTTTTTTCCTCAGTCTTCAAAGGCAATCACTCTTCCCACACCTCTTGAGTGGATGGATGGTAAGACAGGGACTGGGGAAGCACAAAGTCCTTCCCACTGTAAGAGAAGATCAGCTTCATTACCAGCTGAGCATAAATAAATAAGTCTCTGGGACTAAATATAAGGAAGAAATCTATAACAATGAGGGTGGTGAAACACTGGAACAGGATGCCCAGAGATCTGGTAGATGCCCCATCCCTGGACACTTCAAGGCCAGGTTGGACAGGACTCTAAGCAACCTGCTCTAGTTGAGCATGTCCCTGCTTATTGCAGGGGAATTGGAGTAGATGACCCCTAAATATTCCATCAGGACGAAGCATTCTATTATTCTATTCCATGATTTACTTAAAAATTAATGCAAAGGTTATAATTTAAAATGCATATATTTTGTATACCACAATATAATGCAACAATGTCTTCTCCCTAATCAATTAACACGGATCACCCTGTTGATTTTTCTCCATTACTGAATTTATTCATGCACACCTGGATACAAAACTAACTTTTTTTTTCTTTTTATATATGGAAATCATTATTTGTACCCTTGATGGAAAGAATCAAAATATTTTAAAAAAAGAGAGTGCTTCCCCATCTGCTACAATGTTGTTATAAAATGGAGAAAAAATAGTGTATATAAGTACCTAATGATCTTTCCTCATAATTTGTAAAACCAACGTAAAACATCCCTTTTCAGTACAACCAAGGGATACAATGCTAAAACTGCAGCTAATAGGGTAGACAACTGTTGCCTTCACTGCAGACAGTGTCAGATTGATAGAACAACTAGAAAGTTGTGTAATAGAATAATAAATGGCATTCCAAGCTGTTTTGCTATCCAGTCATTAACCAGGTGAAAGCAATTTCCAATACTGACCAACATTAGGATCTAAAGACTCAGGGCAAAAATTCAAGCTACCGACTTAATTGATTTTAACAACTAACAGACATAGGGAAAGAAAAATAAATAAATAAATAAATAAATAAATAAATATATAAATAAGAATATAGGGATGCAGACATCCACAAAGGGAAACTGTTTTCAAAGATTGGAATTAGAAAATTCTGTGTTCAAGGACTTGCAGAAGAACAATCTTCTTTTGGAGGAAAATATAATAAATAGACATGGGCTTTATCATATTTAACAGCCATCTAATTTCATATAATCACATCATTTGAAATATCACTTCAAACAAAAAAGCACTAAAATACATGTAAATTCTCTGTTAATTCTGTCTTCTAAAATATCTGGTCTCCATCCTCCTCCGCCTTCTTTTTTCAACCTAGCAATGGTTTCTGCCTCTCACAATGTTGATTGCTCTGATGACCTCAATCAAAAGGCAATTATCCAGCAAGGATGGAAGGTAATTATTCCCATCAAGGAGAGATTGAATGCACCTGAATAGACAGCTGCAGTTCTTCCAGGGATTACATTATTACTATAGAAACTGCCTCCATTAATTTGTGATGCATGTCAAATTTATGATAAAAACTTGATTTGTTTGCAAGACAACTACTTTTCCCATTTTGCCCAACACTCACTTTAAAGCAGAGGCAATAGTCAATTGTAAATTACTTTAATATATAAGTGACAACTGTCAGCATGCAACCATCTGCTCAGAAGTGAATGACATAAAATCAGGAAAGGGAATTGAAGCTCCAAATAGATATACATTATATAATTCCAGACAGAGCCAAAAGCATGGAGACTTCAGCCCAATGTTGCCAAGATCCTGCTGTAGGAATAGAAGTATAGGAACAATATATATTTTATATATATAAAAGGAAAACAGAAAGATTCAGCAAGAAAATAAGTTTAGTCAGCCTATTTATCTTCATCCCTAGATGGGAAAATATTTAAATCTAGGAGAGAAAAAAATGTAAAATCTGTAAGTTAGTATAAAAGATTTACATATCAATATTTACAACAATGTCCCATTTTTAAGAGAGGCTGGCAACCTGCCTGCATTTAAGCTGTTGTGAGATCTGTAAGTTACATCTTAAGTGCTGATTTCAGTCTGGAAATTTTGGATAAGGATTCTAATCGCTGTAATTACTGCACACGCTAAAATACTGCCTTTTAAAAGAAGAGTTATATGATTAATAAATGATTTCTAATATCAAAATTCAGTTGACTTAAAATGGTTAAAAGGGACCATTTCCCTTACCAATGCTTGCCTTCTAAAAGGTATAAAGCACAGAATGCTGAATCAGAATGCATTTTACTCACTTACTGTTGAATTATAAGGCACCTTAATAGAAAATCAGCCAAAAAACCTGTTGTAACATTTTTTGAAAAGTTATTTTTCTACATGGGCTACAAGTGTAAATCTTGCATTTTAATGCCAGGAAAATATATAAAACTTGCCATTCTAATGCTAATAGATTGTCACAAATCTCAGCAGTAAGGTCACAAAATACAGTGTTAATTAGGTACATACACAACATATTAACTTAGGAATAGGGGATTCTCTATTGTAATCTTATATCTCTTCATTCCTGGAAGTATAGTATCAAGTCCCATTGACTTACTAGTCCAAAATTTGTGTTTTTTTTCTACAGCCTCCTTCTGAGACACTAAAGTCGCTGAAACCATTTGTTTTATTGTTATTTTGAAAGTGCATCACACAACAGTCTCTCTTTTACCTTGTAGTCTAAAAGCATAAAATATTTTTTCAGTATCTTCAACTTTTCACCATCCTCTCCCGTCTTCTTTCTGTAGTTCATGGAAATATGAGAAATGAAGTGAGAGAAGGAGGGAGTACAGTGTGATAAAAAACCCAAAAAACTGTAAGAACAGAAGGGGACAAGTATTTGCCCTGAGTATTGCAAAATTCTTTTTTCACTTTTCAAAGTAAAAGACACAGCTGAGTTTCCAGCCTGGAAATGATAGCTGTTCAGTTCAACTGGCTTTGCTCTTGCAACACATGTTTTTCTGCTTTCTTTTTTTGGTTCTTTGTATGTTAAAAAAGTTTAAAGTGCAGTGAAAGTTCATTTTCTGAAGCCATTTTCACTGCTGACTATACATAAAAGTCCTGGTTTGACTTCACTTCTGTTTTTTACCACTACTTAGACGTGTGTGGTGGTGTCTGTCTTTAAATTCTCAGTGATCAAGGTCAGTTTGTACATAAAATAACTTTTCTTTTGCCACGAAGAGAATAGCAGAAATTTATTGTAGAGTGCTTTATTAAAAGTTTGTGTGCAACAGATCGGGATAAAAGAAAACACAGAACTACTTTGCTTCTTGAGTAATTTTTGTATGTATAACTGCTATTCAAAAATTCATAATTGCTGTAATTGAATTCTGCAGGTTGAATAACCATCAGCACATACATTTTTAAATTATAGTTGATTTCTGCTTTAACTATGTACAAACTGGTTCCAGATATTGTGATATACTGTACAGTGATCTTAACGATTGAGGCGTGTTTCCCTCTGTCTTAACTTGATATCAGATACTCTCCTGATAGACACATTTCTATTTGGTCTTGATCCATGTGATGCAAGCTCCTCATCAGGGTCATGCAATTTTTGTACATAAAACCTCTCCAATCCCTTTTGGATATTCAGGGAACATGGAGGAATTGTGCATTTAAGGAGGTCAAGTGGCCAGGTTTCTGGATTTGCCTTAGTCTTCAGTTAGCAACGTTATTGATGGGTTATCTTAAAATTATTATTTTCTCAGGCTAGGTTAAAGAAAAATGAAAAAAAAAATATTGAAAACATCCAAAATAGTCGACACAGTTACAAAAAAAAAAGAAAAGGGAAAGGGTAATCAGTATTTAATCTGCTTGCCCTATGATTAAATAAAAAAATCCCTTTATCTAGCAATTGTGAACTTTGGCATCTGTGGATTTTATTTTTCCTCCTGTCTCATACCCCAGGGGTTATCCCTGAAAGAAAATCTTGTCTTGGCAAGACAGACTTGAGGTTAGAATTAATTTCCATTTTGGATCCCTCCATTGTGTCTAGAGAGATTTCATTTGTTTTTCTAAAATCAGTTTATTTCTCTTTCATTCTAGTGATAGTTTGACCATCCATATGAATCCAAATAAGCTTTCTTTCCCTTCCTTACAAATGCACATTTCTTCTTAGACCAGATCATACCTGACATGTGAGTTACCCATTCCTTGATTCAGTGAAGGTATAAACTCCCCTGTCTCTCTCTGAGTGACTCAGGGTGACTTTTTTTACATTACACGAATTGCAGTAGAACTTGGGCCCCTCGCTGATGGCAGCAGTTCAGTTGCTTCTTCCCTCTGCTTTCCTGACATCATATCTAAGTGACACAGAGCACATCTAAGATTCTCCATGGAATCTTATATGTTCGCATTGGTGAATATAGGGAAAAGAAATACCTAAACGGGATATATGGCTCATAATTGGTTCCTCACAAAGACACTGACATGAGTGAAATTAGCCTTTCTGGCATGACAGTGGGACTGGGAATATCAAACACCAGACCCAACACCCCTCCTCGGAGGATATTATGACACCTAGCCTTTTTAGTCAAATCCTTACTAAGCTCTTGCAGTTTGCCAGTGAGGATCTTCTCTTCCTTCATTGCTCTTAACGCACTGAGGCAAGGTAGTGTGCAATCAGAAAAGTAATAGAAATAGCTGCTGTAGCAGATGACCTCTTTGAGAAATAGTGCAGTAGGAATTTATCAGTTTGGAGCAAACAGACATATTGTGCCTGGGTCTCTGGAGACACCTGTTGCTGCATCCAGTACTGCACTGATTCTCAAAGCTGAATATTCAGTTTGCTGCTGCCAAACAGTAATCAAGGTGCCTTGGGTAATCTAAACAACTAAATTAGTAATGGTTGTCCTCAACTAATTATGGTTATGGAGGAAATGCTTTTGATTAACCTATAAGTTTATTAAGAAATCCAGAGCGCAACACCCTCCAAGCAGAGACTATTTTAAGGGTAAATCAGAAAATGGTGACTTCCAGGAAAGAGTACTTTACCAAGTAGCACCAAACTGATCAGTTTTATATTGCCAAGAACTGCTGATAAGAAAATTTAATGACATGCTGTGATATACAGCTTTAAATTATGGAGTTGCCGCTCATATTGGATATGCCTTACAAGAGATTTATCTGAATATTTAAAGGTTTATACATTTAAATATTCCTTTAAAGACCTATACAAAATATGGACTACTTTAAAAGATATACACTTGGAAATTATCAAAGCTCATAAATAATTTAAAATGAGAACATGAAAAAATTAGTAATAAATCACATTATCAGCAAACAAAACCCAAATTACCATTTTAGGAGTCCTGTTTTTGTTTCTGACCTTTACTAAGCAGAGAGAAACTGAAGAAAACAAATGAACAAAAGGAAAACATGCTACTTTAGATGTACTGAATTTGTAGAAGTTAATGTGATAATAGGAGAAAGGTGAACTTTCTACCATGCTTTATACATTTACATGAATGTTCTTTTGGGGCTGTAATGTGAGTCTGCTTAAATACATGATACTGCTCCTCTTCACTGTTTTTCTAAAAAAACAATAATGAATGATTACAAATATCTGTTGGAGAAGTGGATGAGAGATGAATATAATGAACACACCAAGAGCATGTATTTAAAAACCACTATGTGATTGTAAGGACGCACAAAACCAGTTATATAAGTAATGCTTACACCACTCATGCTGTTTTGCAGATCAACAGGCATTTTAAACTTCCCAGTAATGAGAACTTTCCTGGTTGTTACCCAGGGAGGGGATTTCAAGCATTTATTTTTGAAAAAAAACAGAAGAGCAACCAAAATTTTTTTTTGTTTTGAGCTTTATTTCCTACATTAGAAACTGTTAGCCTTTATAAAATTATGGAGAAGCATAGTAGAAAAAACATGCTACTTAGAAATACACCAATTTCTTGCTATGCAGACCATCTGTAGCAGGAGATTAATCTTCAAATTCAGTCTCAGCTTAAATCTGAAGAGGCTAATACAGGCAGTGAGTGCTAAATGGAAGGAGGGAGTCAGAGTTTGACTACCAGACATAATTCACTGGTTTATAGCAATCATGTTTTATACTAATCTGTTTTCATTTGCTCTGAAGACAGCTAAGAAAGCTAGTGAAGCCTGGCTTTAGCTGCAGAGCAGTCTGCAATCTGCAGCCCACCTGACCATGGCCTGGCAATCTCCTCTCTTGTATCATGTGCGTCATCTCTACGGTCCTCTGCCTGTCTCCAAACACCTATTTTTTGATCCAGTATACAAATATTTTACTGAGCACTATTTAAAAAAACATGTAAATTCAAATTTATATGAAAACTGGGAAAAAAAAAAAGCCTTTTTCTTGCACATGTTATCTAGTCAGAATGACTTAAAGGAGTTTGAGCCCTCTCTAGTTGCATTAATTCTGGTATTGATGTGATTCTTGCAATCTCATTCCTTGCGCTAACCTTGGAGAGAAGACACCTGAAAGCACACAGTTTTCTGCCAGGTTAGTTGCTAAAATGCCTTGGGATAAGGGCTGAGGAGTGGAAAGGGAGGTGGCACGACTGCATACAAGCAGGGAAGGAGGAGGGATCATAGGTAGGTTGAAGCTGAGTTTAGGCTCCAGGGGAGCCCCAGGCTCCATTGTCTCATTTCTGCAGAGGAGAGGACACAGGTAGGATATAATGGATTTTACTTTTCTATGGCTGTGCTGAAAATGAGCTCAAAACTGAGGTGGCTGAAGAGACCTAGATGACTAATGAACTGATGAGTCTTATGGCTACTAATATTGTCTAGGAATTCTCGTCTCCATTGCAACACCCAAATGTGCTTTCTGTAGGATCTTGTCTCTGGCAACAAGTGATAAATATGCAGTGATCTCAAAACTACTCCCTGACACATAACCTTAGCGTAGCAACAGCAGTCACCAAATGTATGGATATAGGGTGTGCTGGATGTCTGCAGCAGAGGCAGCTGGGTTATTATATTAGAAAACTCAGCATGCCTGGAGCACAGGGTGACCCACAATGAGGGACATTCAGCCTCAGAAAATGCAGCATCAGGGCATGATAGTTCTCACATTTTACAATAAGATAGAGAAAATACATACAATGCCCCTAAGACAGATGCCTGGATGTCATCTGCCGTCACAAAGGTTTTACTCACATCTTGTAATTTCTTCATGGAGAAGTCAGTAGAAATCAAGGATAAGTACAGAACTGCCATACCTAAAATTCGGGTACATCACTGTGTACATTTCTAAATCTTAAAGTACAATTTCTCCTAAATCATTATTCGATTTCTGCGGACAGATACCATTATTTAGGGAAACTGGAAATTCTACAAATACAATGATGAAAGAACTTTGTAAAAATTAACAAAATACCTACATCGTATTTGAATCCACATACATGGAAACTGCGTTCAGAATAAGCATCATATCCACTCTCTCCAAATACCTGCTTATTGATGTGGTAAATGAATTAAGTGTTCCATCAGGCACCATTAAAAAAAGAGTGATATAACTGCAGAACTGTGTGCAAACTCAAAAATACTTATTTCACACCCATTTCTGGTATAACAAATGGTTTAAAAAGTGTGAGTTGTAGTCATAACAACACAGAAAAATAAACAAATATTTTCTAGACTGAATTAAATTATAAAATCAATTAGGTAGCACCATCCAAAAGAGTACTTATGAACAACCCATATATATACGCTGGGAAAAAAAAAAAAAAAAAAGAGAAAAAAAGCTACCAGGAAAACTCTATATATAAAAAATAGTTTTGTTCTCCATGAAGGAAATTGAATAAAACCTATCTACAGTTCTTTGTCTTCAAAACCATGTGTCTACAAATATAGTACCATCAGCTTCTTTCAGCATCCCAACCATATTGGTGTGGGTTAAGAGAAAGCATATTCTGTGCTCAATCTATCACTGTACATAGTAGTTTGCCCACCAGATGTACTGAACAGAATGTAGACCATCCACATTCTACCCAAATTTATCCCAGTAAAGCATTTGGAGATTTTTTTTTCCTCTGCTTAGATTTTTCACTAAATTTTGATGAACAGCAACATTGAGTATTCCTTCAAAGTTCTCTGGAGTTGGCTAATGAATTCTGATATTACTGGTGTGGAAGAGAAAGAGTTTCCTCACAGACAAATGACTAAATTGCATAAACCTTATGTCCTGTTGAAATTCTCTAAATAATGCTGTCAAAATCCAACATTCATTTTGTTTTTCTACATATGTATTCTACTATGGATGCTACATTAGTGTTACATTTCCACACTATAACGAAGTTTATTTATTATTCCGATCCTTCAATTACATTTGGGAAGAGAAATATGAGACTGCTTTTCTTCCTATCAGAGACAAAACAAAGAGAAGAAAACAAACACCCTCCATCTATACTAAGCACGCTTCTCATAAACAGGAATGCACTGGGATGAGAGAGAAAAGAGAGAACCCTGTTAAGAGTCATATTTAAGTGAAATATATCCAGAGAAGCAAAATGTGGAGGACTTCAAAGCCAAAAGATTTCTCCTGGCTTGGCCAGATTAAGGATCAGCAGTAGGCTTACACTGGACTCACCACTTTTATCCCCGTTTGCCAAACCTGTTCATCCCCCTTGTTACAACCCACTTGAAACACCATATAACAAGACTTTCACATCTGACAAACCTCCTAAATATACTATAGTAAATTTGCTCTTGCCATCGAGACCCATGCCAATTGTGTTTCCTCCATTTTTCTGCTATGAAGCTCTGGTAAAGCTCTCCAAGGCTATGCTTCACTGATCCTTTCCATGTTCTGCAAGCTCTTGGCCTATGGTAGTGTTCCTGTAATTTCCTCAGCACTTAGGTTTTTGTATCTGGATGTTTAACTCTGCTTCTCCTGATTCCTCTCATTGTTTTTAAAGTTGAATTGCTATTAAACAGATATTATCACAACCCATACATTTCAGGTATCCACATACCTTTTTGCCATCTATGTATCCTTATAATACTTTTTTGTCAAAGATAGAAGCCCCTTAATTAAAGGATTGTGAAAATTGCCGTTTAACAGTCTCAAAACAACAACAGTCTAATTTTGCAGGATTACAACCTTAATATCTGGATTATTTTCCAATTTACAAAGAGCTACCTTTCAAAATCACCATATATATTTAAACAGGAGAAATACACTCTCTTTTAGACTCTTCTTGACAATTAAAATATTTTCTTATTAATATGGAGTCCTTTTCTCATCATACCAATGAATATGAACAATCTTTCCTTATTTTCAACCCTTTATTATTATAATGGCTTATTAACTGTAAAGAACAAATATATAAAAACAATCTTTTTCTCTCCTATAGTAGAGTCCCTGACCATGACTACTGCTACTGGGTCATTAATAGAAATCAAAACCAAACCAAACCAAACCAAAACCCCAATATTTAAGAACATGACTACAGAGAATAGTTGAACTTCTCTCTGCAACCTTGGCCTTCGGCCTTGCTGACACTGCTGTACTAATCTGCTGCCCTACTTCATTTCATCACTTTAATTTCCTGTGTTAAGACCCCTCAGGGTAGAGACCCTCTCTTTCTCTCTCTGGTATAGGAGGGTTTAATCTCCACAAAACAAATAATAGACATCAACAATTATGAAAATGTCATTTTCTTTTTTTCTAGCAGAACCATGTATAACATCTTAGAAACACGTCAAGGTTTTCACAGGACCCTGTGCTGTTATTACTGTTTGTATTTGCACAGTAGATAAACAGAGATTCAGAGATTAATGATTTTACAGCTTTTTCTATCACAATGAAAAAAAATGTAATACCTCATACCAATGTAAAGAAAACAAAGAAATAAATAACAGTCTGAGTTTTCAACACAATACGGATTTATGATCATCAACATTAGAAAAAGTTCATAGCATAATTTAAAAAAAAAATCAAAACCAAGGCACAACCAGAATACTTGATTCCAAGTTCTGTAAGGCGAAATCCTTACTTGTCTTAGTTACATTAAAGTTTAGTCATTCTGAACAAGCGAAGCCTGAGGATTATGGATGTCTCCAGCTCTTTTAGTGATGTGCCCTCGAGGAGTTATGCCTCATCACTCCTCACCAGACAAAATCTTTGAGGGTTTTCAAGGACAGCTCTAAAGAGAGAGAGCTTGTTGCAATATTCTAGCCCAAAGGCACAGAGTGCTGTGGGCAGGTTTCTGTCCATTATCATCTTTGAATATTTCAGAAATTAAAATGGCTAAATAAATATGATGTCTGAACTATTTGACTACAAGGCATCACCAGTCTACACTTTCATGTTTTTGAATTTTACGTGAGATGTCATAGCTAAGTGAAATAAGGGAAAGATTGTCTGTATTCTTACATTGAATAAACAAAAATAAAGAGAAGATCTTAAGTTTTTGCAGCAAATTGTAGAGGTGGAAGAGAGGAAAGGCAATCAAAACCAAGAAGAAAAATGAGAAGAATAATAGAATAAAAAAGCCTAGTTAATGCTGTTACAATGGATTATTCTGAAAAGAAAACATATTCAAAAGGTTTTCTAATCTGCAGGATGTACATCCTGAGAGTTGTTTTGGGGGTTTTATGTATTCTATGGCACTTAATTACAAATTCAGTTAAAGAGTTTACAGAAAGTATCATCAATTATTGTACAATCAGATTCTCATTTTTTAAGTACCATTTAAAAAAAAATCTTTCTATTATTCTTTAAGTTTCTTTACATATTCTAGATATTTGTGTATTCATAGGTGGGTAATACTCATTCTGGGAAATGAGATTCCTAACTCAATTCTCTTAAAAGTATTTTTCTTTAAGAATTTATGATGAAAAACAAACAAACAAACGAACAAATAAATAAAATCCCTCTCTCCCCAGGTCCAGTTGAATATGTCCAATTAAAAGAATCTAAATTAAATAAAATGCAAATTCACAACCAAATGAAAGTCACCTCAAGTTACTATTTATCCTCTGTCTACTTAGTTTCTCCAGAACTAAAAATTAAAACCAAAACAATTAATTAAAAATTAATGAGGTGTTACAAATTGGAAAATAAAATCAATATTTCTTAAAATATTGAAAATGTGGTATTAGAGAATTTTAAACATTTTCAGCTCTTTTTGTTAGGTCTTTATTAACACCAATCCTTTCTAATGAAGTAAAAATATCCTGAATGTTTCATTTAGACCCTCTGCTACAGAAATAACAACTTGATTGAAATTATTCATCTAAAATTTGCTCTTTCAGTTGTCCTGCCTTTCAGCATAGCAGTCTGCTCAGACAGAAGTGATGCAAACACCTGTTTACATCATCTAATTATCATCAGAAGGTGTTCAAAAGTTAAACCTATAGAATCTCTCAGTGATCTACTTGTTAACTTGATATGTGACATTCCGAGCTTAAAAAACATCTTTAGGAAAATATTATGAAGTTGAACAACAAAAATGAGAGAAACCCAAGCCCATCACTGATAGATTTCAGAAACGGGCTAAAAGATGTGTGAGAGAAAGTCATTTTGGCCACCTTATTGCAAGGAAATCATAACTCAGAAATAACTGTAACACAATTTCTTTTCCCATTATTTTATAGTGTGTTGAGAGTTTACACCCAATGAGCATACAGTTGTGAAAAATTTCAGCTATTTTTACTATGTACAAACCTTCTGTCTTTATTATACATTACAAAGCAGCACTTACAAGTAAACAAGACCTGAAGGAGAATAACTAACTTAGCTTTTTGAGAATTCTGTGGATTTTATATTATTTTCTTCCTGCATAGTTTGCAAATCCAAAGAATTTTGAGATCCTGTGAAAAATCAATGTAACACCGCCTCTCTATCTGGTACTGGAATAAAATAAAAAAAAAACCACCTCTCAGAATATACCGGTTTCAAAAGATTTTCTGAGAAATTCTACAGTTTTAAGCAGTTTGATGGACTATTTAAAACTTAGCAAAATGCAATCATGAGGCTAAAAAAATCCACCTCTTTTTGAGATCTCTACAGAGTTCAAAATGTCTCCTGACAAATTAAATAAAACATTGTACTGAAATTTTTATAAATGGGTTTTAGCTCAGGTGAAGACTTAAGAGTGGGTTCAGGCTTCTACATGTATAATGAAAATTTATAATTATAAAGATTCTTATTTTGAAAAAATAATTTTCAGAAAGTGTCAAACCTGCTACTTGCCTTTTCTCATGGTTTTTGTATATCCCTGCCATTACTGGCTGGAGGTTTTTTCTCACCTGCTAAATGATTGAGTGAGAGCTTTGCTCAAAGGCCTTTTGAAATTAAAAATAATCATTTGAACTTGACTCAGTAGGGGTTAAGCAGCATTTTACCAACTATTTCTGAAATTAAACTGCAGTTTGATTTCAAAAGTAATCAGACTTTTGGACTGGAGTAAGGAGTGGCACTATTCTTATAAATGTGATTTTGTTAATTAAGCAATCATAAAAGAATTGCCAAATGGAATCCTGAGTGGAAAAAGTAATTTCAGTTTCTAATAATAATCTCTTGAGATTCCTAGGGGCAAAATGTAGTTTGTGATTTATATTTTTTTGCATTTTAATATCATTGAAGAACATTCCACTTCTACAAGCTTCTTTTTTAATATGTTCTGTTTCTGATTTTTCAGATCTTTCCAGGAGAATATTAATTTAATTTAATTTAATGAAGGATGACCATGTTAGTGATTATTATTGCTAAATTTATTCTTCTGAAGTATTTGAGCTTTTTTTTAAAGGACTAGACAAAGTTGTTATTAAATTGGTTACATAATTCAACAAGTTTTTATTATTGCAGCCAGAAAATAAGCAGTGAAGGTTAAGGAAGTTCCTGAGTACATCTACCAAACTTACCTAGGTTCTTATAGGATTATTTTCCAGTGGTATCTGATTATTTTAAACTATATGAAGATGTGCAGCGCTACTTTGGATATATTATTTAATCTATATCAGCAATAGAATTAGCCAAAAATGCTAAAATACTTAGCAAAATGTTTAATAAAATAAGATTTTTCTTTTTGTTTTGAAAACTTCTTTTGAATTTTTTTCATTAAAGACATAATGAATTGCAAATTATTTGACAACATATTGTTCTTTTTCACAAGCAGATAATTATAGTATATCCTTGTATGACTCACACAGAGATCATTTATTTGTGTAGATATTTGCAAGTGTTCTATAGAAACAGCTATGGCTGTTTCTAACAAATGAAAAGAGAAGATAGAATTTAAACAAAGTAGTCATGGATGTATATAAACATTTTTTTGTATTCACTGAGCAGTACTATCACACAAGACAACAAGCAAATTATATAGCCATAAATTTCAATTTAAGAAATAATGGCAAGGATAAAACCCAATAATTTCAGTTTAAGACTGACAAGATCTCCTGGTTTAAAATAAAATACTAGTCTCATATTTAGAGGTGAAGTGGGAATGGCTGGCTTAAGCCCACAAGCACAAAAATAAGGAGCAGTGATAGATAATCCCAAAGTGCAAAGAGAATGTTAATATTATGAAATAACATTAAAATAATAGTATTTAGTGATGGTATTTCAGCTTGCTCAGACCAAACTCATCAAAAGTTTGAAGCTAGAAAGTCAGAAAAACAGCCTTTAGTTTCCGCCAGCCATTTTAGAAGCACTGGCAATGGCCAAACCCCTATCACTACGCCTTACAATGATCACCACCTCTTCACCTAGTGTCATTCAGTTTATGTCCAAATGATAGAATTATCCAATATTCCACAAGAAAAAACCCAGCTAAACCAAAACATAATAATAAAAAACAAACCAAACAAAAAAACAAACAAATAGCAACAACAAAAAACAGACAAAAAAAGAAACAAATAAAAACAAAACCACAACAAAAATACAAAAAAAAACCACTCCCAAAACCAAAAAAAGCCAACTAAAAAAACTAGACAAAAAAACCCCAAAACCAAAACAAAAAAACAAAAAAAAACCACTCCCAAAACAAAAAAAAGCCAACTAAAAAAACTNAAAAAAAGAAACAAAAAAAAACAAAACCCACCAAAAAAAAAAAAAAAAAAAAAAACCACTCCCAAAACAAAAAAAAGCCAACTAAAAAAACTAGACAAAAAAACCCCAAAACCAAAACAAAAAAACAAAACAAAACAAAACAAAACAAACAAAATACAAAAAAAAGCCCACAAAAAATTCAACCAAACAAAACCCTCAAAAAACACTATTATGAGATAATTTTTCTCTATCTTTCCACTTAAATTCAGGGTTATGACACTCAAGTTCTCCATAAGCCTTTCATCACTGCATAAATGAGCGCTTAAATACCTCTTCAGATTTATCCTTAAATATCCCACCCCCAACTTCAGGGATCCTTTGATGTTTGATTGAAGTGCTGGCCATGTTCAAGGAGCTAAGCTCAGCTTCCATTTTCTGGAATTTCTCTGAACGTCTAGGTCAAGGTAATATCAACAATGAAATTATTTGAAGTGGCATTCTCTGGTAATGCATTCTTACTCCCACTCAGTAAAACTCCTTTGTTGATTTTCAACAGTTCTAAAATAGTCGAACACACACAAAATATTTGCCTATAAAGAAAGATGGACTACAATCAGATCTATAACCCTTGGCTACTCTCTTTAACTTTTCTTTAAATGCTTCGAACTAAACTTGATATTGAAAGACAGAATGTTTCTCTACATCCTGGCTCTAAACTCAGCCAGAACTCATCCATGTAGGTTACAGCACTGTGTTGTGAGTGGTTGCAGGCTCAGCACAAACTATCTTCACCCTAATTTTGCCAAAACAATGTTGGAACAAAAAAAAAAAAAAAATTTCCAGGAAGGAGGAAGAAGGATAGATTGTCTCAATTTAATATATATATAATATTTTTTCAGCCATGGGAAATGAAAGAATGACTGAAACACCCTGTGATCCAGCAATATCCTATTAACTTGGTAGAAAAAAGCCAAGTACTCCCCCATTCTTTTAATAGTGTTCCCTGAAGAATTAATTTAAGTATTACATTTTTTAATGTAAGGAATTAACATATATGATAAAGGGTCAGTGCCAGCACCTGGGAGCTGTGTTACTTAGATAGGTCTCCAGGGTCTCCAGAATCATACTTACCACCCCTGGAGATACAGCTTTGAAGCCAAGAAATTCTCCAAAAAACTCTGCCTGAATAAAATTAGTGTTTTAAACCAACCTGAATGAAATATTTGAGCAATTAAAGAGAAATAAAATAATGTTTGAAGAAAATACTTTTTCACAAGTGTGCAACATTAAACACAGTGGTTTTAAAGCATTATTTTTTACTTTAAGATTCATATTCAGTGATTTCCTAGCTGGGGCAACTGCAATTCGCTATAATTGTTTCATTGCCATTGGGGCATTGACTGTCACTTTGGCATTAGCAGTGTTACCTGCTCCTTTAAAGGGTCACCGTTACCAATTCCAGTCCAGGATGGATCGACTGACATGACAATAGCAGGATGGAAAGGTTACTTCTTAAACATATTAGTCATGACATACAGCATTATCTAACTCAGATGAAATTTGACAGTTTTTGTTGTACAATTCCTCCAGTTTTAGTAATGGACCATGATCCTACTAATTCATGCTGCTGAGAAACATTATAGTTTCAAGAATAAACACTCTTTATTGATTTCATAGCCTAGTAATTCCTTAAATGTTTAATAAATATCTTATGAAAAAAAAGAAAAAAAAAAAAGAAATGGTCAGTGCATTTTAAACCTATTGGACTGAATCGGTAATCTGTGACAACAGTAATTTAAGTATGCTTCCATAGGAACAGCTTCCCTTCTAGAAAATGTTCCATTGAATACTCTCTCAATGCTCTGAAAATGATCTGTCAAAAGATGCTACTGCAGATGTTTCTGTCTGAGAGGAAATCATGGAAGCAATAGAGTCACATCACCTTCCAAACTGCCTATCAGTCATGTTCAAGAGTAGATCCAGAAACTAAAATTCACCCCCTTTAGCAGCAGAAGCTGAAATACTTTTAAAAGAAGGTTTTCTCTGAAAAAAGTCCATTAAGTGTCACAGCAGTGATGATGGAATAAGGATACACCCACTTAGAAAGGTGCATGTAAAATTTTTATCTTTCAGATTTTATTTTCAGAGGTGGACGACATAAATATGTTACAATTTTTTGAGGAGGATATTTGTATTGTCTTATGTAGCACCCAGCAGTGAGCAGAGCAGGAACATTGTCAATACTTTACAGACTATTAATTTGATTTTTGCAGACCCTCCTGTGACTCTTCACTGTCCTCTATACCTGTGAAGTCATGCACAATGACACTATGCTGTCTTCCATTCCTTTCATAATCTTATAAATAGATTATTACTCCTGAATTGAGAACCTGAGTATAGGGTATTATTTCTATGAATAACATTAACATGTAAGGGCAATATGTAGACAAAACCAGGCTGGCAAAAATAAAAATAAAAACCAACCAAACAAACAAAAGCAACCAACAAAAATGAAAACATAGTAAAGACAAAAATAAAAACAAAAATGAACAAACAGACAAACAAACAAAAAACTAAAACAAACCAAAACAACAACAACAAAAAAAAAAACAACAAAAAACCCACCCACAAAACCAACCATAAAAAATCAACAGACAGAAATCAGGAAATAATATAGTTCCATCTAATGAACATGGAATTTTTTACCTTTATATTTTGCAGTAATTTTCCAACATTTATATCTTGATAAAGCTTAAATGTATTGGTTACCAAGATATCAGAGAATAATGTCTAGAGAAAAAAAGGGAAGTATATTTCCAGTTACAACTAACATAATATTAAAAGAAAATCCTAGGAGGGAGTTGTGGAAGGCATTCCAGACAGCAGAAGTTATCTATGGAGAAATCCTGTACAGATTTCTTAGGAACACAAATTTCATTAAAATAATTTTGATATCAGAAACTTGAAAGATTTAAACTAATTGAATTTAGTTCCCAGAAGCTAGATGAAAATTTCACCTTTCCTAGATTATGAAGAAATATTTGCCATAGAAGTTCAAAATAAGGAGACTGCTAAACAAAAGTAATCATGATGCATAATTTTAAATCAGCAGTTTTTAAAGAATTATCCATGGATTATTCTGGCCTGCTGATGTCCTCTTTCAAGCCTTGAAGTACTAGAAAGGTAAGGGCCATGGAACAAAGATGATGCTGTGTCTACAAAAAGTAAGAGTTTCAAGCAATTACCAATCTATCAACCTCATGTCAATCTTTTGAAAAATAACAGGTCAGTCTCAAGTACTAAAAAAAGATGAGGCCATGTTAACTGGCATGAATTATACAAAAGGGCTGATAGTGTATTTAATAATTAAAGGAATGAAATTAATCCAAATCAGCATGGAGTTATGGAAAGTAGATCTTAACTTAGATCTTAGATATCTTAGAAGGATATTTTTTTTTTATTATGCAGTCATACGGCTGGTTGATAAAAACAATTATGTTGATACAGTATGCTTAAATTTAAAAAAGGCAACACTATTAAAATTAAATAGTTTTAATTTCTTTTTCAAAATATGAAGTATTGTGAACACTGAAATCAATGAAAGAGTGGTTAATTGACAATATGATTAAGAATAAGGATTTTATATTACTCTGATGGTTATCAGTTCTGGTCCCAGGTAATTAGTCATTCCAAATACCTATTTCACGTTATCTAAAAGTGACCTTAAAAAAACTCTATTTTTAAAATTAAGATATTAAAATGACACAATAATCAGGCCACTAATCCTGGATTACCTGCAGAGTCAGAAGAAAATGCACCACCTCACCCCCAGAGTTTGTTTTTCAATGTCACTAAAGGCAAAACAGTGTTGTTTAGTACCGAACCATGAGCCATGGTTCTAGGATGAAATGCTCTGAATAACTTCAAAATCAAGTCACTACAAGCCAATGTCACAAATAACAATAATAATAAAGAGCTGTGATGGCTAAAATAGCAAATATTGCATGCGCATATCAGTTCTCGTACAGAACTCCTACTCAAATATTTTGTTTATAATTCCTAGAGGATGTCAAGAAACTGGAGAGGCTTCAGAGAAGCATTCTTATTGATTTTAAAGTGTGGAAATTACACCTTCCAGTGAAAAATTCAAGTCCTTATACTAATGGAACCACTAAAAATTGGCCTGGCCAGGAGTAAACTACATGTAGAATACAGAATAGCCAATGGAACATCTTACATATTAAGGGTATGATGTCACAAAACCAAATAGTAAAAAACTAAAGCTAGAAATTCTTAGGCTGATATAAGTACACATTTAATACTCTAGGATATTAAGCACAGGATCAACTTTACAACAAGCTTTTGCAAAATCTATGTCAAAAAACGTGTTTTAAAACTTCTTTGTCCTTTAATATTTGTCATATTTACAGAGATTTTATAACATCTATTGCCCAGTTTTGAGAGATAAAACCAAGTAATCGCTATAGTTTCTTTGGTGTTACTTAAGGATATTAGATCACTCTGTTATTTAAATGCCATTCTCATCGATCATTTCTCTGAAAGGGTGAAAGGTGCACATAAAAATCATGAGTCTGCTTGATGATATTCTACAATATGGAATACAAATATTTTGGGGGATAAACAGAACAACTAATCTGCAGGTAGCATTAATTATGTTTTCAGTTTACTTTCTTATCAAAATTTCATCTGTTCTTGCAGCCTCATTCATCGTACTGAGACAGAGAAAACCTTACCAATTCTGCTTAACTGTAATAAATTCTGTTAAAAGAATTTCACAACTGCCTGCGTTGAGGATTTCTTAAAGCTGCTGATCCACAGGCATCAGGAAGAAGGAAATTGCAAGTATCACTTAAGAGCCCTTTATCATTTTCCCCCTTGTTTACATATCCAAGTTAAAAAAATTCTAGAGCATGCACAAGTTGGAATGCAACCTGTATTTCTTTTTTTTAAATATATTATGGATGCTTGAGAACTTCACTACTGAGACAATACAAAGATCCAAAAAAATTATTATGTTTGGCACCACATTGTATGTAGCTAATGTATTCCAGTCATTCAATGCACAGGCAGCACCAAGCTTTGTCTGTAGTTCTGCTATTCCAGGAAGACATTTACTTCAATCAGACATATATGTTAGGATCTGGTCCATGGTATACGTCTGTCATCTCCAAAATCTCTAACATGGAAATAAAATCCTGGGGGTCCCTATAGGGAGTGTTTGAATTGCCAGAGTTTCATAAAGGAAACACTGAATTGTCAGTTACACTAATAAACTATTGTTAAAATTTTGTGGAACAGTTCAAGATCATTTTTGAGTATGAGTTAAGAAAAAGCTGCAGAAACCTTCACAGCAGGCTGCAACTTCTTGACCTGATTACTTTCATAACCATTTAAGGGCCAACATATCTTACTGATATCCCCTGGGCCATGATCATCAAATTTCTTTCTATCCATTTTTTCCTGCACTGCAGTATCATCTCTGGGAAGCTGTATTTTCATCTTCACAAAATAGCCACAATTATTCATAATCCTGTAAAGTAGTTGTTTTACATTCAACCATACTTATATTACATTTGCACTTAGTCAGTTGAGATCATTGGCCCGGTGACGTGAGTGCACATGATTCTGTAGAAAAAAAAGAAACAATATCCTAATGAAATGTGGTGAAATACAGCTTTTCAAGGCCTCATGTAAGATGAGAAGAATTCAAGGCCAGTGGCAGTATTTTGGAATTATGGATGTGGATATTTCAGACTGAGAAGTTTCTTTCATATCACACTAGAAAATTCTGGGGTACATTGAAACTATGAATCATAAGCCCTTTAGGATTTATTGTACTCAATCCAAATATTATTAACTACATATCTATTTAAAATCTGAATGTTTTTGTATGTTTATATGTTCTTTAGACTAAACCTGGATGTTCTAATTTCCAAAAGAATAATTCTATATTTTTTTTTCCTCTTAAAACCAGAGTTATTCTGGAGAAAAATCAGAATTTTTTTTGTTTTTTGTTATTTCACCTGTGAAATATTAATATATTAACTTCAAATTAATTTTTGCTTTGAAATAAAATGTTACCAAGTACTAAGGAGTAGGATGATGGTTGAGTAATGTAGCCCTATTTTGTTCTATCTCTAGAACATACACATGGAAAAAATATGCTGTCCTAACTAGATGCTGGCTTCCATAAAAGAGTATCAAAATGAAAACTATATGAAATTTAGACTCTAATGATTTCTCCTGGCTCTTAATTCAGCCAAACTGCAAATGCATCACCTGGTATTTTTTGAATCAGAAGAAAATAGCAGGTTTTGAATTCATACATGCATGGGTGAATCAGTATTTGCTGAAATACATTCAGTTCCTCTATTAATGATCAGAGAATAGAGAAAATACTCCTTTTCTTCTCAATATTTCCTTGGCAATATATCCAGGTCTCTTCAAATTTATATTATTTCCAAATGGTCAAGCCAGCATCATCTTAGCACCAATGCTGCTTATTTTGTAACACATTAAAAATTTAAATGAAGTTCAATATCAATGCCAATTTGGTTTATACAAAAGATTTGATTTCTATTATCTTAGAGCAGCAATGACAGTCCAATGCAATCAATACAGGGCTCTCTGGCCCTGCAGGAAATAAACCTCAATGATTTAGTGATTTAGTCCTCCAAAGTGCACAGAACATCTCTTCCAGAGCAATCCTTTATGACTGAGGTGATGATTATTTTCTTCACTATTTCACACCAATCCTAATTAAGTATCTGTGAAGACCCTCTCCCTGTCTCTCTGGTTTCATTAAAAAAAAAAAAAAAAGTGTAATGGTTTCACATCATGTCTCTGAAGTATAACTGTTTTTGTTTATTTGATATCATAGAATAACTTTCACCTTCATCAACTCTTCCACATTTTTTGTGGAATTGTGTGATTGAATTCTGCTAACCCCAGGTGGCACATGAATGATGATATAAATTAAATTTGACATCTCTATTGACTGAGTCATTGAAAGAGAAAAAGCAAACACTACTGATTTCCAAACGTTGGTTTTGTATGGAAAATATCCCCTCTTATTTTTCTAACAAATAAAATTCTATTCAGAAGAAACTATTTCCTCTTACAATAACTGGAATCACTTATAGATATCTCATGTGCCACTTCCCATCAAAATGGTTGATTACTTTGGATAAACACTCCTTTGTTGCAGTTGCTTATAGTGTTTGATCATTCAGTCCACAATTTTACATTTGTGATGTTGTTATGTTTTTGATTTTTGTTTTTTTTTAAATTTACCTTAAGTAATTTATGAGGCATTGTTGCTGAAAGTAAAGAAAGGATTGTTCTGCTTGTGCTGAAGTTCAAACTGTTGCAGTCATAAAAATCAGAAATACTACTACATCTGTCTCATATATCTGAGACTTCATATTTGCCAAGTGTGATGTCCAGATACCATACATATTTTTTGCTCATTCTTCTGAAGACATCTAGAAACTCTGCCTTTCATAAATCTGCATTTTCAGTTCACACATAGTCAGATCTCTTAGGTATAATCAGGTAAATACTCTGGGGACTCAGCATGTTTCATTTAACATGGCCTATATCCACTACTCTTATTGAATATTGTCTTTGTGGAGAAAACAAGATTTTTTTTTCTCCAAATGCTTCTTCCAGGACTTAGTACCATAAAGAACTTTACACAAAACAAATAAGTAAGACCTCTGTACTTTTCCATAGCCATTAAGAAAGGAAAGAAGAAAAAATTTTTTGAAATACAGAAAGAATGAGAAAAAGACAACAAAAACCCCACCCTAGAAGACAGTGCAAAGGGGCAAATATGAATGACAGAAAGAAGAAAAAGAAAATGTCTTGCAGTCTGTCAAAATATCCTGGAAAGCAGAGTGAATTACAAAGCTTTCCTAGAAGAAAAAAGCAAACAAATGACTGCTTTCCCGGGTCTACCACATGCATCTCTTGCTTAAGTATTTATGAAAATCCCATTCAGAAGACGACCACAAAATTAACAGATAACGCGAAATTACTGTCAAAAAATTCAAATAAAATCTCCACCTTAGTAAAAACAAGACCCTCGACCCTACTTCAGACCCTGCCCACATCTAATCAAACAAAAATGCATCACAAGTATGGCAGGGTGTAAAGAAAAGAAAAAGGTAGAATGTACCAGACAATATGGAACCTGAAATTACTCTGGCATATGTAGCCATTCTGAGACAGTTTTTACTTCCATGATCATGAAGTATTTCCCACAGGATCCTTATCTCATTTAGATACTATGTACTGGAAATAGATAGGATTATATGTTTCAGACAGCTAAAGTTCAATTTGCAGGACTCCAAAGTGTAGATAGTCGAAACTGAAATCAGTGGGAGCTTTGTTTTGAATTAAACTCCTGGGAAAGTGCTAAGAAAACTGGAGAAAAAAGTCATCTTAGCTTCTTGTGTGAGATATAAAAACTGGTCAGCACTTTTGAACATGCTGCCTAACATTGGTGACCAAGTTCCCTAGTGAAGTGGGGATAATATAACATCATCTCAGAAAACCATTATAGGGATAAATTTGCTGACGCCCTGGAAGAGTGAAAATACTCTGAAGAAGGACTCCAGAGTCAAACTTTTATGAAAACTAATAATTCTTTGTTTGCTTAAGATTTGTTTGCTATAGAACAGACAGGACTTGATAGGGCAGGTATAGAATATGTAGGTAAGACTCCACAAATAATGAAAATAAATAATAATAATTTCAAAAAACCTAAAAAACTATAAAAACAAAAGAAAAGTGCCACAAAATATGCTAAATGAATCTGTTTCAGCATTATGTAGAAATGACTGCAGGCAACCACCCTGGACAGAGATATAAGCAATTTCATTATCTGCTTTCTGTTTATGATATGTAGTTACTAGGCTTTTAGTGCTAAGGATATGTCTCTCACAGTAGTAATTTGTCTCTATAGATAGGATATTGACTGTTCAGGTATTGACAATTTCATAGAAATGTAAAATCATAGAATTTTTTGTGCTGCAAGGGACTTTTAAAGATCATCAAGTCCAGTGTCCCTGTCATGGAAAGGGACATATACCACTAGGCCAGGTTGCTCAAAGCCCCATCCAATCTGGCCTTGAACACTTCCAGTGATAGGGCACCCACAACTTCTCTGGGCAACCTGTTTCAGAATATCACCATGGTAAAAAATTTCTTCCTTATGTACACTCTAAACCTGCCCTCTTTTGATTTAAATGCATTACCCCTTGTACTCAATACATACCCTTGTAAAAAGTCTCCATCTTTCCAATAAGCCCCCTATAAGTATTGAAAGACCACATAAAGTTCTCCCCAGAGTCTTCTCCAGGCTGAAAACTTCCAGCTCTCTCAGCCTTTCTTCACAAGAGAGGTGTTCCATCTCTGTTTGTATCCCTTTACTGGACATACTCTAACATGTCCATATTTTTCTTGTACGGGGGACTCCAAAACAGGATGCAGTACCACAGCTAGGGCCTCACAGCATGAGTGGAGAATCTCCTCCCTTGACCTGCTTGTCACACTTCATTCAGGATACACTTGGCTCTCTGGGCTGCAAGCACACGTTGTTCGCTCATGTTCAAATTTATACCCAGCAGCATCCCCAGGTTCTTCTTTGGAGATCTGATGTCCATACCTTCATCACCCAGTCTGTATTGATACTGTGGAATGCCCCAGTCAAGGTGCAGAACCTTGCACATGGCCTTGTGGAAGTCCATGGAGTTCACATGGACCCACTTTTCAAGCCTGCCACCATCCAGAAGCTTGTCAATTTCCCGAAGTTTGTCAGCTACCTGAAGCTTGTCAACTGCACCACTCAACTTGTGTCACCTACAAACTTGCTGGGGGTGCACTCAATACCAAAGTCTGCGTCATCAATACGGATATGGAAAAATATTAGTCCTAGTATGGATTCCTAAGGGACACCACTTGTTACTGGTCTCCACTTGGATATTAAGCCATTGACTGTAACTCTATGGATGTGGCAATCCATCCAATTCCTTATCCATTGAATAGTCCACCCATCAAACCCACATCCCCAGTCTACCTACAAGGATGCTGTGTGGGACCATACCAAATGTCTTACAGAAGTTGAGCTCGTTGGCATCTGCTTCTCTTCTCTTAATCCACCAATGGAGCCATGCCATCGAAGGCCACTAGATTAGTCAGGCACAGTTTGTCCTTTGTGAAGCCACGTTGGTTGTCTCTGATCACTTATGTCTTGACGTGTCTTCTAGGGGAATCTGTTCCATGATCTTCCCAGGCACAGAGGTAATGCTGACAGGTCAGTAGTTCCCAGGGTTATCCTCTTTACACCTATTTTAAAATGTCCGTGATATTTCACTTTTTCCAGTCACCTGGGACTTTTCCTGACTGCTGTGACTTTTCAAATACCACAGAGCGTGGACTGGAAACTGAAGAAAACAATTCCCTCATGACCCTGGTCTGCATCTCATCCAGCCCCATGACTTGTGTATGTTCAGGTTCCTCAGACAGTCTAGAGCTTGATATTTTCATATGATGGGTGGGACTTCATTCTCCCATTCACTGCCTTTAGATTCAGGGACTCAAGAGAGTTGGGAAGAGCAATTGCTGAGGAAAAAAAAAGTGAAGTACCTCAGCCTTCTCCATATCCCTTGTCACCAGATACACTGTCTCACTTATTGAGGAGGCACAATTTTTTTTCTTTTCCTTTTCTGACTGATGTAACTGCAGATTCTCTTCTTACTACTCCTCACTTCCCTCAATTTATTTCCATCTGTGCGATAGTTTTCCTGATCCCATTCCTACACTTTCAGGCAGTTTCACTATGTTCTTCCCAGCATGAACATCCGGCTTCCACAGCACAAATATTTCCATCTTGTATTTCAGTTGGACCCAGAGGTTCTTTTTCTGCCATGCTGATCTCCTGTCTTATCATCCTTGTAGTCTCAGCTGAGTCAGTCTTCTGGAGTGTTGTTTACCAGTGTGGCCTTATCTATAATACACATTTCTTTTTGCCTCTGGGACTACATCCATAAGTTCTAACTTGGAGGGAAAAAAAATTTAAAAATCAATATACCAAAATTTTCCTGTCAGTACCAATTAGTAGCTCAGATACAGAGATAAAAGCATTAAATTACAATCCTTCAATTTCTAATCTTGCACAAGCACAGTCATTCATTGACACTAATATGAAATTCAAATGTCTGCGTTTTGTTTCTGGGGAAATGAGAATTGTTTTCAACTTATATGTGCTCTAAATACAAAATGACTCATCCAATTTTACAACAAAGCCAGCAAGAATTCTAGAGGAGTTAAATACTGTTTTCCAGTGCCATTTTTGCAAAGGAGATCTATGCAAATACATACAAAAAGAAATCTTCTCAAGTTTTGTTTAGAATAGGCAAAAGAACAGACATCGGACTGATTTGAAAAGGCAAACCAGAGCTTACCTGTTTGTTTTCTGGTACGTCTAATGCAAGGGCTGGAGTGTGTCTATTGCATAAGTCATAACATATGTTTATTTATTTTTGTCTATGCATAGGAAGGGCAGAACTAACTTCAAATAAACTAAAAACTTTCTTACACTCCTGAACATTAACATCCAACTCCTTTTCAAATTAATTTTAACTATTTGATTGTCTAAGATAGATGAAAAAAAAAGGCAAAAGGTTTCTCCAGTCCTCTGACAGTTTGGACCCAACAAGGAAGAATAAATGATTTCTTGATCACTTCTAAAAACAACTACAGGTGCAGTAGAGGGAGGGAGAACAAGGTAGTGACAATGTGCTTTGTAAAGATTTTGGCAAGCATTATAACGGAGAAGGAAGGTGAGTGTACAGGGCAGGTATGTTTCCTCTCTCCATCTGGCAACCGAGACAGAAAGACTCCATGCTATGAAGCGATCTTCCCTTGATTTTTCACGTGATTTTTCTCTCCTTTTCTCACCCTTTTCTATCTGTAATTTGGTCATTTCTGCCATCTGTTAAAGTGGGCAGAATGGTGATAGCAGCTGATCAACAACTTCCCTGCGGCTTCCAGCCAGATATTGCTTACACAGCCAAAGCCAGTTTAATTTTTTTTTTTTTCCCAAACAATGGCAATAAATTTAATTTATTCATTTCAGCTGAATGCTTAGTACATTATACAAATTTTAAAGTAATTTGTGGGATTTTTAAACAATAATTCAGATTTCATACTATAGATCATAACTATGTACTCCATCTTTATTTTAAGGTAATAAAACCTCTGACAAGCGTGTTAGAATACTAAATTCATTGCACTAATGCTTCATAAACACACAATAAAGCCTATCTATTCAAATCCCAACAGTGAAAGAGAATTATCAAACAAATTAAACCTGAATTTTATCTCTTCAGCAAAGATTTACACAGAAGATACCCTAATTTCAAACTGCATTTATATCATCTATATATTGATGCAGTTCCATTAACTTCCATGTATTTTTCTGAAATTTTTGCCATTTCAGAGCAAAGGTGAGTAAAGTTCAGTCTCTACAAAAAGAGAAATTAGGTTTTTCATCTGGAAAATGCCTTCACATTGAAATTCACACTTTTTCATTCAAGACAATGTCAAAAATTTAGTGGCAGCACACTAAAGAAGTTTCAAGGCAGGAGGAGGAACCAATTATTTCTTCTTACTTCTAGTACATTATATGTTTATTTGCACACAAATTTGACTCAGTCTTGCTCTCTAACCATCCCTAATTATATGCAAGCACCCCTTGACTTACTTGACTTACTTTACCTGTTTTTTTTTATTTTTTGTTATTTTTAAGAGTAGTTTTGAGTGTTAAGTTTGGATACCGCACAATACAAAGAAAAATTCTTTTAATTGCATGGATGTTATACCTTGAACTGGAACTTGTTTTCACATTTTTGGGATTTGTGAAGAATTGAAGTAGAGAGGACAGGACTAGTAAAGGTATCTGCTGTCTGTGCATTCATCTAATTGCAAATTTTAAGTAAATATCAGGAGAAAAAAAACTACAACCCTGAAAGCTCAGGTTGTAACCCATATGTTATATTATTTTCAACAGATATATTTGCTAAGAAGAGTGAAAGTGTTTTCTGAGCTTTGGGAAACCAATCAAGGTGTCTTGTAAATCTGCAGGCCTTATTATAGATTTAATTCATAATCTATCAAAGTTAAGATTACTTGCCCACATGTCATAATTTCAGATCATGCAACACTGGAAGTTATATACAGTGAAAGCATTTTGCAGTGTTTCTAGAGCACTTCAAAGATCATGTTTAACATAGAATAATGCAAACACAGCCATTTCTTTAGACACTAATTTTAACGTAAGCACTATAAATCCATTTACAGGGTGAATTATTAAAGATTCTAAATTCAGATCACATCTGATACTGCTTCCACTGACTGACCAGGTAGGTGTTCTGCTATTTAAAAGAACAAGAAAACATAAGTCACTTATCTTCCTAAGTTGTTACATGTCAAGTGATTAAATCCTTAAAACACATTTCTGAACTTGATGTTTTACTTTTGTCAAGTAATTTTGAAATGCTTTCTACATAAGGGCTTAAAAACTTTAATACCTTTGATTTTCTTTGTTTTTTTTCAAGTAGTGAATATATTATTTCCTAACGAATGGTATCTGTCAATATCACAATATGATAGCATTCAAACACTTGTTATCTGCAAATGCAGAACATCTGCTATTTTGTCACTTAGCAACAACACTATGCAATAATTTTGCCCTTTCTGCTCCCTCCTTCATTATTATGCAAAATATGTTCAGGATAAGAAATGCTTGGAGAAAAATTGTTCCTGCACTGAGATATTTTGACACAAAAATCTTTTCTCATCAAAGATGAAAAGCACCTTGTCATTCATTTCTAATTACAGCCTCTGTTCTGTCAGTACAGAAAGATGCCAACTCCCTGTGGTGATGTCATACATTGACATTTACACAACTATGTTGGACCTTGTTTCCTCTTGGTGTTTGCCAAAATCAGTCAGTGTCAGCACTGATATACACTGACAAAGAGGATTTAAAATTATGAGTGTTAATTGTGTTTAAAGTCACGGAAACTGCATTATGCTTTCTGATATTAATAGCTGCTGAATCATCTAAAACAATGGAAAAAACTTCATTTCATATTCCTATTCTGAGATGCCAAGACATTAAACTGCAATGACAACAGAGATTTCACACTCCAAGAATTAATTTGAATAGATGTAAACTTATTAAAGATTAAAATGAACTATTTAGTGTTCTGCAATTAGTGTTAACATCCAGGCTAAAACTACCAGCGGGGAAATACCAGAATGGAAGTGGCAACCATGTGAGAATGTAAAGCCTCTGAGAAATTCTAATCCTGGCCAAAACAGCATTAGAGAGTCTAATTCAGAGTAATGATGAAGCCATATTAGCATAAATCAGGAAAAGAGATAAATAAATCCCCCTGATTAGTTTTACTTAACATAAAGTCTCTTATTAATTTTCTGAAAGTAATAGAAAATACTTGTAATTGTATGAGTCTAAGCTAGAAGTTTATTTTACATCTTATTAAGAAATATTTACAGCTGTCAAGATAACCACAGTAACAAGAACTTTTTTTGCTCCTGACATAATTGTCCAATAGACATCCTTGGTAATTTCAAGACCCTGTAATTAAGAAATGCAGCTATGAAATTATTGTTGGATCTCTAAGTTACTAGTGAACTCAGCACAGATATGGAATATTTTTAAGTGACATATGGTTTATTTTCATAGAAACCTAGAATCATAAAATACCTGTTGGAAGGGACATCAAGTATCATCTGGTACAACCTTTCTTGGAAAAATCATGCTTTAGACAAGATGACTCAGCACTCTGTCCAGCTGGATCTTAAAAGTGTTCAGTGCCGGGGTATCCACCACTTCCCTGGGAATGGCTTACTGTTCTTACTTTTAAAAAAAACATCCTTCTTGTGCCCAATTGGAAACTCTCCAGGAGATGGTCATCTTTAATATTAAGGATGAGACTTTACTCAAGAACATGAGATATTAATACTTAATCCTAGAGTATGCACATGTGTACAGAATAATTTGCTTTCAAAAATCAAAAGCATCAGTGTTTTGTGTAAGTGGATTTAATAAAGGACAGAAGGGAGTTTTTCACCGAGGTAGTAATATTAAAGTTTCTACCCTGATTCTATTGTACATTTGTTTGATTTTTTTTTTCCTTAATTGCATCAAAACCCAATGTTAATAATAATTTCTAATAGATTGTAGAGCTCTGTGGTTTTTTGTTGTTTTGCTGTTTTGGTTTTTTGTTGTTTTTTTTTGTTTTTGTTTTCACTGAACAATGCAATTTCCTCTACATCACAGAAATGAATATATACTTTTGCTGTAAAATCAATGGCAGTAACAGAATCTCTGAAGAACTTGCATTTGGGCTCAATTATTCTTATGGGTCCCTCCCCTTGGGAAAACCTGTTCCAAAGGTTATGATGGTGTAACCTTGAAAGAAAAATAAAAAGTGGGACAAAATCATGTGTTTGTTGAAGAATCACATTTTTAACCTCTGTGATTCCACTTTTTAACTAACTACTCTTGCTCCAATAAGAAAATCAAACTAAAATGCACAAAACATGTTGAATCTCTTACATGGATGATGGTCTCTTTGGAAATGGCACTGAAAAAGTTCCAATTTATTATACAGAAATATCTGGGCTTTTAAAGCTAAATAAATATATATATACATAAGTACTCTAAAGTGTCTGACTTATCACCCAAACCTTACTTATTAGGTGGATATCAGACTCTCCATATAATATATCTTTATAATTGCCATGGAACAACAGCTTGGTTACTACTGCCAACTTGTATATTGGGGACAACTGCAAGTAATCCCAGGGTTATATTTTGCTACTTTTTTGGTTTTTTTCATTAGTATTCTGCTGCTTTATTACATTCCTTTCTCAGACCATTCCTTAGGCAAAGAAAGATTCGAGGTACTGCAGTGTAGGTGCGTGTCTTTGTTGAGGAGTTACCCCTGGAGTGGCTGAGCAGATCAAGACTCCCGCTCAGTTTAGTGTCATCTGGGAAAAGTTTTGGGCAGGGAGGGCACTCAATCCCCTTGACCAGGTCATCAATAAAGATATTAAACATGACTGGCCCAAATAATGAGCCCTGGGGAAACCCACTGCTGACTGGCCACTGGCTGGATGTAGCACCACTCACCACCACTCTCTGCGCCCAGCCATCCAGTCAGTTTTGAACCCAGTGAAGAGTGGACTCCTCCAAGCCATGGCCTGACAGCTTTTCCAGGAGAATGCTGTGGGAGACAGCGTCCAAGGCTGTACTGAAGTCCGGGCAGGCAACACCCATAGCCTAATGCACAGAGCACCACCTTTCCTTCCTCATCTGTCCTGTCTGAAGAGCTTGTAGTCATCCACTGCAGCACTCCAGTCACATGAATCATTCCACCACATTTGTGTGATGGTGACTGTCACAGTTTTTCTGCTGCACAATGGCTTCCAGTTCCTCTATTGCCCATGTTGGGTGTAGATGAACTTCTGCTGGGCTGCTGATTTCACTTCCAACACTGACATGTTGCCCATGGCTCATCTCTAGCCAATCTGATCTTATCCCCTTTCTCCTTCAAACCTAGTTTAAAGCCCACTCAACCCCTGCCAACTCATGGGCTAGAGTCCTTTTTCCCATTTTAAAGAGGCAAATCGTACCTGTCTCCAGCAGGCCTGGTGCTGTGTAAACCACCCCATGATTGAAAAAGCTGAAATTCCACTGATGGACCAGTCTTTAACCACGTGTTGATCAGGTAGGTTTTCCTTTTTTGACATTCGTCCTATCAAAGCGATTGAGGAAAACACCACCTGTGTTCTTGTCTCCTCAACAGTCATCCCAGTGCCGTGAAATTATTTTGATTGCCCTAGGACTTCTCAGCCTTGTCACTGCTGACCTGGACAACCAAATTTGGTAATAATCAGAGAGCTAAATCAGTCCAGGGAGTCTCCTAGTATTAGAGAGGAGATTCCACAAACACAGATTGGTGTACCCATGTCACATATATCTGATGTGTATATAAAAGAATACTTTTGCTGAGATTCACACAAACTATACAAGCTATGAACAAACAACACTTGAGTAACTACGAATGGTGCAAACAGCAGTGAAAATACCTTTAGAGTGAAAATACAGTTTTATTATCTCACAACACTGATTCTGGTTTGTGAGTGTAAATGCATCGCATTGATTTTTCTAATCTTTGCAAACAAGCAACTCAACTGAGTTACAAGATGTTTCATTTTAGAAATAAACCCAGTTATTACGTTAATTAAGATCTTAAGCTATCCCAAGCACTTCTGTTTTCACAATACTAATCAATTGGAAAGCTATATCAAATAGACATTCAATTTTAAAATTCTAACAAATGCCCAAAGGACACTAGATGTTAGAAGTTCTTAAATAAAAGTATCATGACTTTTTAATTAGTTTTGTTAAAAAGAAGGCTCCCAAAAGAAATGCCTATTGCATCTCTAACTCATCTGTGGTGACAAATGCCAAGACATACATAGCAATTTTACTTCTCACCCAGCATAATCAATAGTGGTCATGAATTCCAGGGTAGACGATCTCTTGTTTCAGGGGTTACAAAGCTGTTCAGCACAGATAGTAATAGAGGAAATGGAAACCTATCAACCAGAACTAATGTAGGACAGTGAATTCCCTTTTCCACCTCCATAAATTGACACCTGGTTAAGTTCTACCTTCGAAACTCTTCTAAGATGAGCTATTAATCAAGGTACATGTTATTCTAGGAGGTGCAATAAGAGTATGAATTACTTTAAGGAAGAGAAAGGGACTGCAGGAACCATTCCTGAGAGCAACCACTCTCATGAGTTCAGGCATATATTTTGGATTTTGCACTGAAGTAGCAATCAGTGTAACTTAAATACATGACACTTATCCTGATGTTTCATAGCTTTAAAAACTGAGGTCAGGTATTTCTGTGTGCTACATGAGAAGAAAACAGCCACATCTTTGGCAGTTTTTGACCAAAAACAAGGCTCTTTAAGGGTTACTTTAACTAATGCAACCATGGTGAAGAGAATTAGCTCTTCGTTTAATAGATAAGGTATTCAAATAGCCTGTGGAAATGTCAAATTTAGCCCCTAATGTTAAGGTCCTGGAGGAGGCACCACAGTATTACATCAGGCTGTAATTCTTGTTACTGATCTAAATTTGCCTTCTAGATTGGACAACATCCAAATTCTGAATGTGTTTTGAGGTGTAGAGGAGTGAAGCAGCAGTGGTGTGTTTGTCTAAAATCAGAACACTAAAGAAAGAAAGGAAACATTAACTAAATAAACCAAGTGAAATTAGCTCCATGATTAAGAGGAAGCTAAGTGGAAAGGTGAATGGAACAGAGAACAGCCCTATGAAGAAGGACTTGAGGGTGTTGGTGGATGATGAGCTGGACATGACCCAGCAATGTGCACTTGCAGCGCATAAAGCCAACCACAACCTGGGCTGCATCCAGAGCAGCATGGCCAGCCGGGTGAGGGAGGTGGTTCTGACCTTCTGCTCTGCTCTGCTCTGGTGAGACCTCTCATGATGTAATGTGTCCTGCTCTGGGACCCTCAGCACAGGAAAGACATGGACCTGTCATAGAGAGCCTGGAGGAGAGCTGAAGAACCTCTCCTATGAAGACAGGCTGAGAGTTGTAGTGGTTCAGCCTAATCTAAAGTTTTACAAATGTTACTTGGAAATTATTTCATTTGAATTGTTATTGTTTGGTATATCTAAAAGAGAATTCATACTAGAGTGAGGTGAAATGATGATACTTGCCACAAGTCCAAGTAGACTCTAAATTTCCTAAAGGGAAAAGACTGTTAAAACTAAGTAAAATTTATAAGCATTTGCTTTTTCAAAAGCAGTCAAATTAAAAGCTCTTACATAACTCTGCTAATATACAAAAATCTGAATGCATTACTTGCTCTTCAGTGCTCTTAGTGACATTAACCTATTACAATTTTAATTTACAGTTCAAAACAGAATTATATTAGATTAACTTAATTAATATTTTATTCATTTTTAAAAGGCACTTTTAGACATAAGGAGGTTGATATTAGTTACATACAGTAATTTTAGCCCTCTGCAGTGTTTTAAAGGTGCTATAAGTCTGCAACTGCTAAAGAACTCTTTTTTAAAAAGTAACAATAAATTTCAGAAACTGAAAAATGGGTAAATGTACAAACATTGGGTTTCAATTAAGTGAAGTCATTAGAGTTGACCGTCCATCCATTGCCTGTTGTTTTGTTACTTTTTGTTTGTGTTGATTTTTTAAAATTAAATTAAAATCTTCCTTCGAAAACATAAGGATTGAAATTTTTAAATGTATGTTAGTAGCTCCACTTCTTTTTGGGGCCAAATCTTCAAATTACTTGTCAAACAAACTATTTTTACTTATTATAGAAAGAATATACTAAATTGAACTCAGAATTTGTTTTAATTATTATTTATAAGAAAATATTGGCTAGATATTTATTACTCTATTCTTGAGCTAAATCCAATTACATTTACGATGTATGGCATGTTTCAGTATTTGACAGGAAAAAAAATTGCTGACAAAGAAACAAAAAATAAAATGGTCTCCCACATCTCAAAGAACAAATGACATTAAATACCAATTCCATTCCAGAATAAATATATTTGATTAGCACAATGACTTAAAGAAATGATTTGTTTTGCAAGATGCAGTAAATCTGCCATTTATTCACGTATTGGTAATCACTCTAGCTGAATTGCATAAAGAACACAGAAATTAGAGGAAAGATAAACAAGTGTAAATTGGTTATCACAAGGCAAATACACTGTAATGAGTTTTCTATCCTATGCAAGCAACATTATCCTCATCACTCTACTTTGATCTTAAACCAGTGAATACAGTCACATAGATCCTTAAGACTGACTTTAAGTCAAAACATTTACAGAACAGACTTTTAAGCTTCTCCTGTGAGACCCCAAGAGATTCTGTAGCACCAAATCAATATGCACTGCTTCTTATTTCTTGTCTACAGTGTTGCGGTTACCCACACACTCCCTTCCAGCAGGTTCAGAGCCCTCTGAAGAAACTGCCTACATCCTTCACCTCACAGACTTTCTAGGCTCTTCTTTGCCTTGCGGGATAGAAACTAAAATCCTGTACATAAGCAGCAGAAGAGAATCACAGGCAAGTGAGATTGCTCTCAGTCGGGGTGCTCACATGTTCCACTTACCAGAGAAAACAGTAGCTGGGAAAGTGGCAGTGGGATTGAATGCCAGCACAGCCTGAGAGCCTGTTTGCCCAAGCGCTGACAGCCCTACAGGGGAAGGTGCCAGCAGCTGCTAGATTAAATGGTAAATGGGAATTACCAAGAAGCTGAGCTTGAAAAGGACAAAAAGACCATGGCAGTTTGAGAAAGCCGGTATCACCCTGCCACCACTGCAATCTCTGTCTAGGGCTGGCTGAGCATCCTCACCACTGGGGCCACATGGACCTGCCTCCAGTCTGGCAATACAGATGGCAACACAGGACCCACACCTCATGTGTGCACCCACGAAGCTCTCTCACCAGTGGATGGGCTGATATGAGTGTGGGCAAAGTCAGAGCATGCAGGCAGCTGTCTCAATGTGTCAAATTCACGCTTCTGGGAATTAGTTATAAAAGGCTGTTCAGAAATTTGAAGGGGTTTCATACTATTTTATGTATGTCCAGCATTGTGGTTTATCTTCTGTATTGAGGATATTGATCTTTAATGCATGGTCCATTGATTGTTGGTTAATTATAAATCATTAATAGAACAATAAACCACTTGGAACCAGATTTGATATAAACAAGTATGAGCTGAGCAGTTTTTATGTCCAACGTTGCTACTGACTTCATGCTCCAAAAATGTGCCTTTGAACAAATTCTAAACATATAGCAGAGAAGGAACATTCAGAAGTCAGAAAAGTTGGGTTATAAAACATATTATAACCCAACATTAAACAGAAGCTTTCAATAGCAGACTGAATTGTGGCAAGAGAGTAAATGTTGTTGAAATCAGAATAATGCAACAGAAGTGGCAAATATAACTATGTATTGATAGATATATGCTCTGGCTGGGTCAGAAGGTGACTACCGCCTTGACCACACAGGTACAATCCCTAAAAATAGGTGAAGACTCTCACAGTTAAGCAGGATTCAAATTTCACCAGTTGATTGAAGCATGTCAATTTGGAGTAACACTCTGAAGAAAATCCAAGTGATGAGAAAATTATTTTATAGTGAGAACTGAGAAGTTCTGTTTTGCTAACTATAGGGATGCAATTTCTTCAGTAAGTTGTATCAAAAGACTTACATGATAAGGGTTAAATGCATCATACAAACAGCGCATACTCTAATACTATTTCACACTAAACCCAGGTTCTATTTATTAAGTTTGACAGAGTTACAACATAAAGTGTAATTATACGTTCTCTGCATACCCCATTTTGCAAAACCTTAACAAGATGACTTCCACAACATGACACTGTAGAATGTTGCCAAATGAAGTTTAACATGTAATACTTGGCCAATTCATCCCAACTAGGGATCCCAGGTTTCTTTTATTGACAGATACCCTGAGGATGATTTAGATGTTGGTTGAACTGAATTACCTTCTGCTATTTCTTTTTAGTCATTATAAACAGAGACTCAGTAATGAGGCTCAAAGCCAAATGCCTTAGGCATGCAGTGAAGTGTATGGAAGAAATGCAAGTTCTTTTTCGAGATTTTCTTTTAAAAAATCAGTATCTTGGACTGGCTGTTTCACAAATGACAAGTTTTTATAACCAAAGTTAACATAAATAACTCATGCTCTCTAATTCATGCATGAATTTCTAACCTTTTATAACTGGATTTGAAAAATGCACACTCACTTATGAAAAGTGAGTATTTTTATACCATGTAAAATGTATATGTTATCAGCTAAATAGACATTACTGCATATGAATCTGTTAATTCAATTTCTAAGATCAGTACAGTTGTATTTATTTTAATGTGCAAATTCCAGATGCTCATTTAGCTGAACATTCATTTGTCTGGAAGACTGAATTTATGTGGGCACTAATTTGTTATGGAAAATGAATGCACTATGCAAGAAAAACACACATTTCTTCTATATAAGCCAAATTATTTTTAAATTTAGCAGCATGACTGATTACTTATGTATGACAATTACCATGTTTTAAAATAGGGTAATTCTGTAGTTACTTATACTGAGGTCTTAAGAATTATTAATATTTTATTTGTTTTTATCATGAAAATATATACAGACAAAAAGAAATTATACTGATAGATTTCATACAAATACAAAAATATTAAAGAAAAACATTTGGGTTTAAAATGAAGCAATTCTTCTTCCCCGGTTGAATTATTACCCTTTTGCTGTGTTCACAAACAAGCTTCTTGTACAAATTATGATCTACATATGGGACTTTTAATAATGCTGATGACTTGGTATAAACTCAGTAGGATAATGGTATATGCTCATTTTTCTTTCTACAAAAGGAAAAATAAAGATAAGCAATAAAGCCAATGTTTAAAAATCTCTTATTCTTCTATTGCTTAAATATATATTTCATAGGAAAAGCAAAGACAGAAGTGTCAGTTCAAGTCTAGTTCCTAATAATTCAATATAATTCTCACACAATCCCTTAGATTTCCTGTATCACATAGATGGTTATCTGGTCAGCATTTATACTACTAGCACGTCTATGTGACGGATTTGACTTAACTCTTAAAAGAAAATAAGTGGACAATGTTGGCCCCTTGGAGTTGTTCAGCTACAACATGCCTCATTTTGTTGTTGATTTGTGGGTTGTTTTATATATATACATATATATATATATATACACACATGAAATTTTAAGAAATTTACATATTTGTTTTTCCTATTCCTATTTATCTTCTGTGCTCTGGTCCCCATATCATCCTAATGAGTTAAAAGATTGCAATGTATGGCATAACTTCTATTTTCTCAGTGGTTTGGGAGATTACTTGACTGGCACCACAGCAGATCTTTTTTCAGTTTATCTTCACAAAGTATTTATAGTGAGTCTCTTGTTTCCCTATTAACATGATGGTCTCAGCCGTTCTGTGAGCTCTGTTGCATTTGTCTTCAGACAATGAATGTTCATTTAACAACTGATATTGCTTTAATTAGATTCTCTTCTGAGGGTTTTATGCCACCCTTCCTTCCTGCTCCACTTCCAGATCTTAAATTGTATTTTAGCTAAGAAGGGACAATTCCAATTACAGTGGTAATTTTTTACTGATGAATGAAGTCTCATGGAGAGCAAGGAGGCCCAGGTACAAGAAGGAGTCAAACTGTCTGAAAGTATGGATGCCAGAGACAGGAGGCCACTTTGCTAGGGAATGAAGCATTTCTGAGTGCTGAGATAAGGAACAGCTTCAGCATTATACTGTAGCCATCCTGGAGTGAGAGCACTTTAGAGCCACGTTTGGCAGCAGAGGTGGACTGGAGGATGGACCCAAGGGTTTCCTGAAGTGTTCCATACCACTGCTCTTGGGTCTGGTGCTGGTATAAAGGTATATAAGGATTCTGCTTGTGAGGCATCTTTGCAGACTCCATGTAGAGTTGCATATTGCAGTAGGACTCAGCACATCGCATTGTTCATTGCTTTCTTTTTAATATACATATATATATATATGTTTGAGCAAAAATGTGCTTAATTCACCTTGAGGCACATAATGAAAATTCCCCAAGAGCTAGCAAACTGATTAGCCACTGCAGAGTTTTGAAGAGTTCAGCTTGTTTGTGTGTTGTGGTTTTTTGTTTGTTTAATTGGTTGGTTTGGTTTGGGTTTGGTTGAGTTTTTGGGGTTTTTTTGTAGTATAATTTCTACAGAAACACAAGAAGGGATATTCTGCACCTTCTATTTCCATGCTATCTCACATTCTCTGGCTTTCCTTTAATCCACCTCTCTACTCAGTTCAAATTAACTTTGAAGTAATTTTTGCTTTTTCTACAGAAAGTTAATGTGCTCACTCCAAATTCCCTATAGTAGCAATAGACATTTTGTCTTTGAAAAGAATACACATATAGAATTTTTTTAGGATTCTACTTCTCAGACAGACTGTACGCTGTTCTTCAAACTTCTATAAATGTCATGGACATATGCAACCCTTGGCACTACTGGAAGCTTTGCTATTAACTACAGTGGAATTTGAACTAGGTTTTCAGTTGGTGGTTTTATTGACTTTCTACTTTCAAGGTCTTTTATAACATGAAAACTAGTAATTCAGATTTTCAGCTAAATTGCCTGTTGTTCCATCTTTCCTCTAATTCCAACAATTTAGATCAAAGATTCTGTTTCTGCAATAATTATATAAGTAGCCTGTGAAATATTTAAGATTCTTCAAAAAAATTTTTATTAGATAGGTCATTGAAAAGGGAGAGTTAGATCAGTTGAATTATCAACCAAAAGAGAAAGAGAGAAATTGAAAGACTGCTGTTTGTAGGTACACTGTAATAAGAAAAGCACAGTGCTACTTTACTATATTACTTACAATCTCTTGAGTTCTTTCTCAGCAGTAGCTATGTATTTCCTGTGAGCAGTATTACTCATGGGACATAGCAAACAGATTTTCATATAACTGCCTATGCTGGCTGGGACTTCAACCCAGCTGGAAATGTTTCTGAGTCCCTAAATGACAGAGAACAGCTTTTGTACTTACATAGTTTCTGTCCAGGGATTATTGTCCTCATCAAAAGGAGTTCCTTTCCCATCCATCCCCAAAGTTATCTAATTTTCATTAGTGTATGATTTACAGAGTAAAAGAGATTTTTTAATGAACTAAAATCCATTTTATTTTTATTTTGTTGTATTTATCTTAATGAATACTACAAATTAGTCTCCATCAAGTCTGTGAATTAAACAATTATCCTGCATATAATAAAAATGGCAACGTTCAGTGATGGCCAAACTGAATCAAATAAATAGCACTGAATGTTCTCTACACCAAATATCAACTTAGCTTTGAATTTGAAACTCAAGAGGGCAATGAGGCAATTCCTTTTTTACTAATCTATGAATAAGAAGAGAGGGTTCTACTTGAAAATTTGCATAGGAAAATAGTTAAATAAGATATTTGGATTAGTATATATTAAAAACTGAACACAGTTCCTAAAGTACACTAATTATAAAAAACACATGTGAAATACGAAAAAAAAAGGAGAGCAGTAACTGATTTTATAAATGACCTTGTATAGCAACACACAAACTCTTGAGAGGTGGGACCAATATGGACACATCAAAGCACTGCAGATGGAACAGAAATGCTCAGAGGGTAGCCTTGAATGTGACCTCAGAGATCATTAACAGAAGTTTGCATAGCCAATGTTACCTTTGCTGAAACTCCAGAATAACTACCACAAAAAAATGGAAGATTTACCTAAAGAAGAAAGAGCTGTATCCACTACATTTCTATCTCTTGCAACTCCTTCACAACAGGCTATTATTTCTATAGCGAAGCAGGAAATGGAGTTTGGATGAAAAGAATGTATTTGCCTATGCTGCAGAGTCCAGCCAATCATGCTATTAAAGATGCATCCATCTTGCATACAGAAACTGTGATATCCCACCAGCTTTCTTCTCCTATATTTGAAAAAAAAAACAACAAAACAAAATCCCAAACCAAAAACTTATTTTACTTTGAAAAAATAGAACAAGTATTTACCTCACATTCACTATGGAAAACTAAACAAAGTTTTCTCTCAGTTTGAAGAAAGTTTTGCTATGGACCTGCTGACTCTTGCCAATGCCATTCTGCTCCCTTCTACTTACTTGGATATCTTGAAACCTGATATGTTTCTGAAGGATTTTCAGTATCAAATGTTGGAAATGGAATTTGGTGCATCAAACATCTGAAACACTAACTAGGATTACTGTTACAACATTTAGATGTTGCATTTTACTTGCTGGAAGTAGTAATTTACCTAAATTTGTTTTTATCCTGCCTAGTCCTCATAAACAATTCAAGTATAAATTCTCTAAAAGATTCCTCTCGCTTTAAATAAGCTAACATATCTTACCATAACTTTCAACTGTAAATCACAGAGAATACACACTATGTTTTTAACATAAAAGAGAGAGTCCAAGCTTTTAAAGTTCCTTAAAAAATAATAATAAAATATAGCACAGTCACAAGATCTATTGACTGTAACACTTGTGTCTCGTGTAGTACCACTCTTATCCCTTTCTGGCTAGAAATAAACCTGAGACTAATCACCCTATAAATATTTTCCCTTCTCAGATATTTGCATTTGGATAACACACATTTTCCCTCTGAATATACATCCTTTTCATTCTTGCCTCTAGAAAGACTACAGTGAGCAGCCCACGCTTCTATCTTTTTTGAATGTCAAAGCAGGAAAGAACATCCCCACCACATGCAATGGACAAGCAGGAGATGAAGCCATCTCCAACTAATAGGAAAAGTTGCACAACAAAACCAAAAAATGATTATGCACTCATAACTGTGTCTTTAAAGAGATAAAAGTGATAAAATCAAAAGGTGTAAAAGGAAAAGAATGGATAATAAACTTGGGAGAGATGTGTACAGCTATGTCTTCCTTTTGCTAAATCAAGGATAGAAGGTTAATCTGTGTCAATTTCTTAAGGAGTTCTTCAGTATGATCCCTGCCTTGAAAGCTGCTACTTTGATGACCGTCATGTTCTCAGTTTGAGCAAAGGCTGTTTTCCTGAGAAAGCAGAGGTGTGATGAGCACCTGATGTCAACCAGAGAAAGTGGAACAGTCCCATTCAGCTATTTCATTTTGGAGTAGGAACTGGGACGCTTCAGACTAATTTTAAAGCAAGTAAACAGGGATGCCTTTTGCATCAGTTAAAATTTGTTTCTTTTTCTTCTCTCTCTCTCAAATAGAGAATGAAATATTTACAGGAAATTGTAGCTGTGCAAACATCACATGGCCTGACCCAACTGGACGAAGACTTAAACAGTCTGGCCTGACCTCCTTGGAGCTGATCTGCCATGAACAGAAGATTGGACTGGAGACTGTCCAAGGTCCTTCTTCTATCTGAACAATATGATTTTATGAAATTTGCATTTTTTATGGAGATACTTCAATTTACCAGATTTGGTAATTATCTAGTTTCTTTCATGTGATTGAAAATCCAGGCAGACATCAGTTACAAGAAATTATGTTACAGTTGCACAACCAATAAATATGAAGTCTACACTTCCAAAAAGCCCTGGTGCAATCCCATAAAAATACATGAAAACTGAGGTAAAGGCTAATTATGTGTGTCTGCCAAATTCATTAATATTAACTAACGAGACTGTTGACTTCTAAAATTGCTTGTGTCAGGTGGCAATGGCAAACCTGATAAGACACTACTTGCAGAATGTCATTAAATATTTTGAAGCTCATTTCCATAAATATCAAATATTAGATTGACAATAACAATGTTCATATGAATTTGAAAGAATTATAAAACTTCTTTAGAAACCCCATTGCATATGTGAATAAAAAGACAAAAATAGCTTTCATTCGGAGGACTTGAAATAGTAAAAATTTTCCTGCTATAATAAACAAATAACAATAATTAGTATAATGACTATAAGTAATACTGAGCTTTGTTTCTTCTCATCCTGTCAAAGCAGAAGTAATTATTTTTCCTCACAAAACTGCTGATAAAGGAGTTGTGCTACATATTAGGGAGGTTTAATGCTTACTATCAGTTTCTCTGTTATGGTATGTAAAGCTTCAATTTTTGTGTAAGGCTGCAGATTTTCTACTATTTTTAAAAGCATTGCAAAAGAGAAATATATCACATTTGCTAAGACTTTTTCTCTACAGCATGTCTCTAACACTTGAGATGTGCATTCAGGTTTGAACACATGAGACAAGATCAAGATCTGTTGACAGCCTCTTTCTCTCTCCTAGTCATATAAAGCAGCATGGTATAATCATCTTTATGGCATTTTACTAGGGGTTTTTGCAAGTGTGGGAAGATAAAACAACATTTATAAACATCTGCTTTGTAAACACTACTGAAAACTTGAAATGTAAATGAATGTAGTACAAAAACAGAAACATGTATGGTATATGAAGTTGTTCTGAAACTTTGTGCCTGTATAAACTGTATAATGAAAATCTTACATGAGACTTTAGCCCTCTCAATGGCTTTTCATTATCAATTTCAATTCATCAATTTTCTGAGTTTTCTGTACTGAAAAAAAAAAGAACAAAAAAGAAAAATATGGTCATCTTCCAAAATTACCTCTAGCTCAGCGATTTCTACATCTGGCTATCACCCAAATACATGAGTTCTACATAAGATGGTGATAGTTATATCATATGTGGAAAGGCATAGCCAATGAGTTGTCTTCAGGATTCAGTGCTTGGCACTTTGTACAGTTACATTCACTACTCACAAATTATGTGTGGCTAAAAATGTAAGACTTTTTCCTCACTTCTTAGGAAAGGATGGGTGTCTGTGTGGTATCTTCCCCAAATTCCATCTGCCTGTATCCATCCCCAAAGTGAATGAGTGGCTGCCTTTTAGCTAATCTCAGCCTGGCTGGTGGGAGACAGCAGTGCGATGGGCACAGTTCTCAAAAAGCCAGGTTTGAGACTGGACTTCCATATTCACTATGTGGAAAGGAAACATATTTCGGTCTTGATGGAAATTTTAGAGCTGTTCTTAACAAGCCATAAAGTCTGCTTGGACATTATTGCCTTGACAAGCTTGACTTATTGCTGCTTTCATGAAAAGCGTGGTGCCCCCCCAGTTCAGACCAGAAGTGGAGGTGAGGTCCTACCATGCTTAATTTTGTATTAGCTAATCCTTCAACAGTGGGAAGTGGCATCCTCAGTGGAGTGCATGCAGCTCACTTCTGTCCACACTGGGATTTCTGATGATATATCAGGGCAGAAATTTACCTGCTTCAAAAATTAAGACATGCTTTGTGGTTTACCGTGATTGCCAAGCCAGTCTGATAAACAAGCTGCCTTGGAAAGCAGAATCCCTACTGCCTTGAGATTTCCCTCACATCTAGTATATTGGTTTAGCCACAAAACAAAGTGGAATGAAACAAACCAAAACAGAATCTTTTCCACTGGATCAAACAATTAAGCACTGACTGTACAATCTGTAGATGTGCTACAGAAGAGAGAAGGTAGCAAGGAGAGAACTGATCCACACCTTTTGCAGTGATTTGTCATTGGTTAAGCTTCATTTTAATGCCAGACTGAGCATAAGTAACCATCTTGGGACAAAATTTTTTCTTCTTTAGATCACATTGGGATATATGAAAGGTTTATTGTATGAAGGCAGATTTATAGCAGACCTGAAACCTGCAAACATCCGATTTGTTAAAATAGTATTTCTATTTTCCCTATTGTGCTACAACAGAAGGCAGTGAACCACTATTAATATGTAACACATTAGATTCTCATTAGCCTGTAGTAAACTGTAAACATATATATCACAATTTAATCCATCAAATTATGTACTCAGTATTAATGAAAACTATACTAATGCCTGAATAATTCAGAACTATAGTCTAATAGGACTTCAGACATGATTTGGAGGATTTCTAAAAATTATATTAACATAAAGCCTTAATTTGTAGTGCTTTAAACTTTGTAAACTTGCACAGCAGCAAAATATAATATTTCATTACAAAATTAAAATAAAACAATCTGGAAGAACATAAAATTGAAGTCAAAGTAAATGAGTTCAAGATTGAAAGCCTTGGATATTCCAGTTATTTCTATTGCAGACACATAAGTAGGAAAGGGGAGAATCACTACTCATTTCAGGCCATGAAAACATTAATTTTCTCAGAACACAGGCATGCTTCTTGACAACAAAAGATATCAGTCATACTAGCCCCAAACCTCTTAAATCTTATTTTTCAAATTAGTATGATTTTATTAACACTACCTGTGATTCTCCAGCCTATATTGCTCTCCACACCTTGAGAAGAAAGTTGTTACTCACGTGAGATGATTCAGCTGCTAGCAAAGCAGGTTCTAAACTGTTATGCTTTGCATCCAGCAGTAAAAACTTTTTCTGTAATATTGAAATTCGAGTCCATCATGTGTGAAACAGACTCCAAAGGAAACCTTTTCTGATTAGAACAATTACATCTGAAATAGATTAGATGGCATTTGCTACCTCTAGTATTTTTAATTCTATAATCAAGGGAAAGCTAGCTTGCATGCCCAATGTAGTCTTGAATGGTCTGAAGTTAGAAAAAATATGGACTTTTAACATGATCTTTGCATTGACATGGAAGAAGTATGATTTCTTCCATGAAGTTAAGTACAGGAACTTAAATGTAGTTAAGAAAACCTCAACTTAAAATATTAGATATAATTCAATTCTTTCTTAGACACAGTAAACTAGGAATCAGTTTGAATAAACAGTAAACTTTTAAATTTTAGATTCCTTTAGCTCTTCAAAGTTAAGTAGGTAACAGACAAGTTATCTCAAAAGCAGAACTCCCAGGCAGAATCTCTTTTAGAAAATTATTTTGCTCTGATTGGATTGGAGAAACAATGAATATTCAAGTGGCCAACATTTCTTTAATTAACATTTACATGCAGGCTCTTTTATTTCCATGGTAAAAATCACATGGTATATGTGATTTAAAGCTTGGTTCTCAAAAAATTATGTTAAAGATAGTAATTCAAGCAATAAGGGTAAAAGCTAAAATGATCAATTTCGTGCTCAAAATAGTATTAAAATCATGAAATGATCAACAGCCTGAACACCATGATATGCACATGTAGTGAGACTTTCTCCTTTGCACTTTTTAAGCCCGTGCAGCCTGAAAGTAATCACACACAAAAAAAAAAAATCCCAGGAAAAATTCTACATTTATCACCTTCACACCACAACTATTTCATTTTTAGCAAGGAGAGAGTCAGTGTGGGTAGCTTTAGCTGGCTATATGTTGAAAAAACAGCCTTGTTTGATAGGGAGAAGTGCCCCCATGGAACATGAACTGGCAAAAGGCCAGACTCTGTAAGGAAAATTCAAAAGCAGTTGTAGCAGAGCAGCAATCCAGATCTAAAGTATAAATTTTCAAAATAATTGAGTCATTATTTAACACATAAAGTACTCAATATTTTTTTTTTTCCTGAATAAATTATAATAACCATTAGAAATGGATTCAGTAAACACTTTTATTCACCCATAGTTTTGAGCAAGTAGAATTTCTGGCAGGTACCCAAACAGGTCACTACGAGCAGGATAATGTAGCAATCTGTTATCATTAGCTCTGTTGGAAAGGTTCTGAACACACTAGAGAGAATTAAATGACCTGGAAAACTCAGTCTATGGAAAAGTCTATTGTACTCATCTCCGTTATTTCCACATCTATGCATCACCAGAATAGTGGAACAGTAAGATTTGCAGTGGTGACAAAGATAAAGGTCATTTTTTCTGTTTTTCTTTTATCCAGTGTGAGCCATTTAAGGATTGTTAAATTCTACACATACAGAAAATGACTAATTTGTGTCACATCTTTCTACTCTCTCAGTGTGGTAGTCTATTGAAATCTTCACATTTGGAAGATATTTCAGACTTGTATTTTTAAAAATCACTGCTGCTTTTGTTCCTGACCATCACTGTTACAACTGTCAGAATTTCAGATCATCTAAAATAACAATATAGCAACCCCCCTATACAGCCCATTTAAGCAACTGTTTTCCTAACCAGTGCAATTTTTTTCCAGCAGAACTTGAAAGAAAGAGCAGTCCTAACAGATCTATTAAATCTAATCACTATGCCAAGATCCACATGGTGAAGACAGACACTATAAAAAGAATGACAGCTTATTCAAAAATATTCATCAGAGACATTTCTGTTGTTTATATAAATTTGTGCTGTTGTTCTCCCACCTATTTTAGTGGTTAACTTAAAATGAAGAATGAGACTTTGAGATGCACCAGCTATTCTGATTTAAGTTTTGTATGTAAATCTTATTCTTGGGAAATCCAGCAAAATATAAATCCACAGAAATGAAAGAACTGAAACACAGGAATAAGCAGGGTCTTAGGCAAAAAAAAAAAAAAAAAACAAAAAAACAAAACAACAAAAACTTAAAAACCAAACAAAGGAAAGATGAAAGAATTCCATGGCCTCAAAGTTAAGAAAACAATACAAGGGGGTCTAGGTGTCTAAGCAGGGAAATTCACTGTTTTCCCTGAATCTGTTTTATTTTACACTGTATGCGTATCAAGAGGCTGAGGGCGTGGACTAGCATATATATGGTTTTGATGGCATATTTTTCACCAGTAAATAAGCAGCTCCTGCTTAGGCATAAAATTATTCCAAATCAACTTTCTTCTTTATAGAAATGTAACACATTACAGCACAATTTGTGTTTCACTGGAAATTAATGTTATTTTTTACATAAGAATTTCTATATTTGAACACTTCAGCATTTATGAGGAATGAACCACACGGATTTAAGAAACAGAGTCAAGACTCAGTTCTGCTCTATTGCCACAGGATGAATTGGCATCTCACACAAAGACTGGCATGCCAGAAGTTGGTTCTGTCACTTGATATTATAGATTGATGTAGAAAGAATATCTACAGAACGATCCTGAAATATTTGTCAAAATTAGACTACCATAAACCTCCAGTCTCAAGACTAACAGAATTCTGATTGTGTACACACAATAATTTAGCCTGTAAGAAGTTAGTATTTTGAGAAACTGAAATCTGTGGGAAATTAAGTTCTCAAACAATTATATATATTTTTTAAAATTTATTATTTGACAAGAAAGATAAAGAATGATTTTTTATTTATAGCTTGGGAAAAAAAAAGCCCTCTTCCCTCTTCTTCTATCACTTCTTGTTTCTCAAAACCATTAAAGACACCTCTTAGATTCCAGAAAGCCTGCTTTGCATATATTCAGAACCAAAACACTTTTTGTATAACAGATATACCTTTATAAGTCTTGTAGAGGAAAAAAATAAAAAAAGTTGAACTTCACCTGACAATCTTTCCTCTTCTTTTAGTGCAATACTCTTCCAAGAGCAGGAACATGAGTTAAACTGTGTTATATTCAAAATGACACTGTGAATCTACTCATATCAAGTTCATCAGTTCTAATTCAGTTATGTCTTTTGGAGGTCACTGTCTGTCTCATTCATTACAATGGCTTTCCAGTTCTCTGATATGATTCTCAATTAGTTGGGTAGGCAGGTAAAACATCTGACATCCAACAATGAACTATGTGCTTCCAAATATGTTTGCACAGCCACACATCACACTTTAGCAAGCTCTTTACCTTAACCCATTAATAAACCATTGTTTGAGGTTAAGAATAAAGACTCAACTCAAAAATTAATTAGAGGTGTTCTGAACTACATGATCATAAGTCATTCAGCTATGAAATGATGAAGCACACCAGTTAACAGATAACTGCAGACATTTACTCCACCTTATTTCAGTCTGTGGCTGTACTCATGATATATTTCAAGGGAATAACCATCTTTCATCTGCACAGTGAATATCAGATTCAAATGACTCAAATCTACAGCTGCTCCATCGCAATGGTTTGTATCACAACAGGCCCTTAGCGAACATGCCACGTTTCATATTCACCTGCTTCGTTAATACAGATTTCTATTTATTAAATTCTCTAGCAAAGTATGCCCTGAGTTACACAAGCCATTTAATATAAGTTGGCAAAAAAATTTTAACTCCTGACAGGTGGCATTATCCTTGACCTTACTGAGGTTTACCTTTGTGGGATTTGCTTGTGATTTCAGAGTCCCACAACAAACCCACCATATTCTAGACCCAGACTAAACCACACTGAAATACCTGAGAGGTTAGGTAAGCAGTATAGAACTTGTGACTTGTCTACAGAGATTTCCAGAACTAGTTATATGCTACGAAACATGACACAAAAATTAGATTTTAAAACCTATTCAGTGCATTCAGGTTAATAGTATACTGCAGTGACTATTTCAAAAAACTTGCAAGGATTGGTAAATACTTTCAAGACAGAAACTTCTACAAACCCATGGTGAGAAACATAACAATATTATCTATAAAACTAGATTTATTTTTTTAATCTGTGTTCCATTTGTAAGCTTATTCAGTTTAAATTGCTTGTGAGAGCATCTGTGTTTGATTTGAACTTTATAAACTAATAAAGGAAAAAAATAAAGACAATAAACATATCCCAAAAGCAGTTTAGTTTAAATGTCCAGTACCTCAACTTTTCTATTGGCTGTACAGAAGTTGTCCTTCAAAACAGAAATGAATTCCACAGGTTAGGTCCGGTATGAATGAAAACCGATGATGCTCAGGTGGTGAATTGAACCAAAATGTATTAAGACTCCTTTTCCGTAATCTGTTGGGAGAAAAAAAGTTACATGCGTGTGTAGAGTTGTATTTGAATTATTAGATGTCTCAAACCTTCCTTTGTGTGGACAAATGTTCCTTTGGTGTTTTATGTTTCATTCCTTGCATGTTGCATGGCATGGCAGTGTTGGTTGGCTGTTTGAATTTAATCTGAGATACCTGTCTTGCTTCAGAGCAGATACAGGATTCAAAAGTGTTTGTTTTGTGCTGCTTGGTGGAAAAAATGTCATTTCTTAGGACAAGAAATTAAGAGAATTAAGAGAAATTAAGTGTTCTTTTTTATCTGCTACCCTTTAAAGAAAGGATAGTGTTGGGAAGAATGGAAAAGTTACCAGTTTACATTATTAGCCTCTTATGTTCATGTATACTCATCTGAAATGGAAGGAATATAAAATAATTTCTATTGTTTGAATTTAAGCCAGCTCATAACCATTTTTATAAAGATGCTTTCTAACAGGAATTTTTTTAGAGTGACCTTTTCCAGATATCATGCAATTACAACTTTTTTGGTTATTTAATTTTCAAATTACTCATTTGAAATTACGCTAGAGGCATGTGTCTCCATTTAGCTTATTATCCTAAAAAAATAGAGCATGACTTCCTTAAAATAATTATTGTTTGAACTATTCAATCATTAAGTTAAATTGACAGCAGAGGAATCACAACACTTTTAATAAATTTGAACAATTATTAGCATCCTCAATTAGGAAAACAAAAAAAACCCACCTGTCAACCCCCAAAAAACCAACCAAAGAAAAAAAACCAAACAAAAACCCACTGTTGTGGTGTTACATGAGCATTGGATTAATTTTCACATGAAGGTTAAAAAACAGTCTTTTTCCTGAAAACATCTGTATTAATGAAACAATTAACACAGTTGTATCATCTTAAAGCTTCTCCTTTTCTCATTTTCTTGAACGCAACCTGAATTAGGTTTTCAAATTCTTCTCCCCTTGCCTTTCTCAATCTTTCATCCTGACTAAAGGAATCAGGAGAATGTCTTCATGTTCCAGTCTACTCTCTACTTCACTTGTTTTCCTGGGAAACAAGCAGCAGCTGGAAGTACATCTATCAAGTAGCTTCAGGCCTAGTCAAACTAAACCAACTACATAAATAAAAGCCAACTAATTGTCTTAGTCATACCTGCTTATGTGACTGGCAGGAAATGTATCAGGCGTCCAAGTTTCTTCTACCAAAGCACTGTGGTAGAATTGACTATCAATTTCATAGCTAATTTACTTGCAAATGATGAACAATCTTCCCTCACTCTGTTAACCTTGGAGTTCAAATTAAAAATTTTACCTAGACCTTGCCTTTCGAAAGGCACTGAATTCAGAGACTGGGGAGTAGCTTTGACTTATATTGCATATTTTAAAACAAACAAACAAACAAACAGTATGAGGGAGAAAATCTGCAGCTGTTCTCACTTTCTGTTACCCAATCTAGAGGATAAGAATTTACTTAAGTGATTTTACAACTCTGCCCTGTACTGCTTGAATGATTGAAACCTGCATCTGAAGTCCAGCAACCATTTAGATTTGTGAAGAAAAAGAAGGCAATCTGCTCATCCTTCTTTTAGAGTTCGCTCACCTTGCAGAAAACAGTGAAACTTTATAAAGATTATGAAGAGAAAGATTACAGAAATCTAGTCATGGAGCCACCATATGGGAAGTGAGAGAATCAGATCTTTCTCCTCCCTTACGGTATTTGTATGGTTTTTAATGGTTAATGATAATAATGCTCAGTGTAAGCAAATACCAAGTACCCTACAAATAGACTTTCCTCTGGTCTATTTGTTACCCAAATCACCAAACAGTAAAAGCTCATGATCTAATAAACTTTCAAAGTTGCATTTCACAGCACAACTTTGACACTTTTAGCAAGGAATGTCATCCCTCCTTCCTGTGCTTTAAGCAGTTGTTTGTTAGAAACCATTTAGAGATGCTTTCTGAAACAGGTGAACTTTTACTCATCCTTGGAAGGCACAGGTTCAATTCCCATCTCTGACAAAAGCACTTCCACACAACCACTGTTTATCTCATTCAACTAAAACTAAATCACCACTTGGATATTGCAGACCTCAGCCCTTAAGCATTTACCTAAAAGTTTGGAAAGGCACTGGATACTTCCCTGAGTGGAATGGATTCTGTAGCCCAGTGAATAAGATATTGCCACTGCTACCAAAATGCCATGACCTTTGTACAAAATTTTCAAGGCCATAAGGCAGCCATTTTACTTTGTCTGAACTTGTCTTACCCAGATAAACTTTCTTACAGTTGCTAGACCTCTAACGGCAATTTTTGAAATTACCAAGAAACTAGGTCCATTTCATTTTGCTTTGGCTTGTCCTTCCATATTAAAATTTTTCAAATATGTGGTAGCAACAAGTAGTCATAATATTTATGACTCTAACATAGCAACATAGTATAGAGGAATATAGTTGTGGTATGACAAAACAGACCCTGAATGGTGGGACACAGGATGGAGTGCAGGGAGGGGAAGACACATAATGATAAGAAATAGGACACAAAGAGATGTTCGAGACCCAATGGCTGTAAATGCCCCTCTAATGACCAGCTAAGGCAGTACAGATCTGGCAAACTCACTTTTACAGGCAGCAAAGAGAACAAAGGACATGTATACAACATATGTAAAGTATGCCATAATTAGTAATCACAGAAGAAGCACACACTTGAAAAATAGTGGCAAATAGCAAGTTATGAGAAGGCTGGCAAACATAGCATAACATCTCTATGTGAGTCTTAGGTGAAGAAGAATAAAACATCTACATGAGTACCTGTGAAGGACTAAGGACACATTAACTGTCTGCACCCTCACCCCATGCTGAAGTCAACCTTTAGATCCATGTGTCATGAAATCAAACTTAAGAGGACAAAAGTGCTAAATATCAAGAGTGTGTGTATGGAAATTTCAGCATCTTCTGTGACAGTATTATTTTTGTTACCTTCTTTTTTTTTTTTTTCTTTTCCTGTAATAATAGGTACTGAATTAAAAAGAAATCTTCAAGAGAGAGTTAGGATTCAAATTATACTAACAATAAACTATTGAATCTACATACAAGCTGTGTTTCTTTCTTGGCCATAAAATACCTTGAGCATAAAAATTCCACTCTTTCACAATACCTTTTCAAACTAAGTCCTAGATATTATTAAGCTGATCAATCATTTGCCTGCAAAGTTTACAGTGACACCTGGGAAAGAAAGATATCGCCCTTAAGAATCATGTCATTCCATGATGTTTCATATCTATATGTTTTTTATTTTGGTAATATAAATTAAAAACAAACATACAAATTTTCTTTTGACTCCAGCTGCAGAGTCTTATACTTTCCAACTTTCTGTGACTAATAGATGCTATACTATGGAATGAACAGGAAATTAGAGTGGAGAGAGGTGTAAAATCAGCATCCTCAGAAAAGCTGTGTAAGAGGGATGGGAAGAATAGCTCACTGTAAGGCTATGCTGTCTCCCAGTGATCCTCAGACAAGACAGATTACATTCTCATTAATGACCATTTAAGAATCAATAGATTTTTATATGTTCAAAAGGAGAAGCAGTTATAAAGCTATTAAATATTGTGGAAGGTCAAGGTAGGAGATGCAAATAGAGATGTAATAGATTCAGGGAGGTATTTGATTGAGAACTGCTGTAGCTGGCTAAAAAAATAGCTTGAGAGTTGCATAGATCTTTCTCCTGTTTTTGACCTCACACAGGAAAGTTGTGCCCTTTTAAAGTTTCATTCTGTGTACATGCATAAATCCTTTAATTTTCATTTCAATATCCGGGCAATTGACATGCCCTTCTCCATTTATTAAACAAGTCTGCTATTTCTGATGTAGCATGGTTCAGAAAAAATTAGTTACCTTCTCACTCGTCTGTTCAGTAATTCTACTTTTTTTCTTGAAGCGGTCGAATCAGATCTTTCTCCCACTTAGTTTAGCCTGTTTCCTGCTGTGCCAAATGGGCTCACAATCCCCACCTACTTTGAAAATGTGTCAAGGCATCAGCAGCTGCATGGAAGATAAGAAGCTTCTCTAAGAAATGCAATACCTCCCACACTGAATGAGAGGAAACTCCAGGCACTCTAAGACAGACGAAACAGGTTTCAATATCTGTGTCTGTATTACAGGCAAGAGGCTCCTGCTGTGCAACCAGACTACCTGGTGACTGCAAGGCAGACAGCACCATCCTCAGCAAACATAGTTTCCATTAAGATCAAAGACAGCTGTGTTCCTAAATGTCCTCTGGGAGGCCTTGTACTGTAGGTAACACTGAAGAATAAGCTTGCTATAAAAAAACTCCAAGTATTTCTACTATGTATGTGTGGTTCAAGCCTGCTTTTGAATTCTTAGTGCAATGTTTTCCATTTAGAGTATTTTTTTTCTGTTTTTTTCTTCAATCATGGTGAACTCCTCTGAGCTCAACTTCTGTTGCATGTTTGCTCAGATTCTTTTTAATTGTAGAAAAATATTTCTTTTCAAGTCTAATTAATGGGATGTTTTCTTTCAGCTTTGTAACCACAGATGATTTTTCATGGATGCATGTCACTCTCTAGGAGGAAAGACAGAATTATGACTAACTGTGTTTCTCTGTTTTTGGACTCATAATGCACGCAATAATGTGGATCAGTGTGCAGTGAAGACTGACTCGAATCTTGTTTTTCAGAAGACCTGGCGAATAGCCACAGTCTTGCAAATTGAGTCTAAGTTTCCTTCTGGTTTTGTTTGGAATGCTTCCAGTCTGTAACTTAATAATACTAACATGGCTGAGGAAATGTCTCCTTATATAACACATGCAATCCTGAAAAGTTTTATAAACATTTTCAATCAGCAGACCTTGTGAAGGCTATTATTTTCTATTTGCAGATAGGAGAATCAAGGAACAATCGTTTTTAAGTCAGCATTTAAAAAAAAAACAGCACCTTGGAATCACCTGGGATTTTAAGATGTTGACTTTGAAATGCTTTAATACTATCCTAATTGTTGAATATGTCAAGTACCTGCAGCTCTCATCACCTTTAACTGCTGTTCTCTCTGTTGAGTGCTTCTCAGAACAAAACCCCATGGTAGGTAAAAGAAGGAAGACACCCAAACTTTGTGCAGCTGCTTGCAAATTTGGACATTCTAAGTGATTTTCGCAAAGTCAAACAGTGAGTCACTGTCTAAACAGTGAAAGAAATTAAGTCTCCTGCCTGTCACTTTACTTTGGAGACATGCTGCTTCTCATTCTCTCATTCTTCTTCAATTAGAAAAGAGTGGTCTATTAAAGCAGCAAGGAAAATAGCATTACTTAATAAGTCACTACAAGAGAATAGGTAAATGCAGGAATAAAGATCAGACAACACACAGTGCCTGTAACTAAAACACAGTAAGGACAAAAATGACTGAACTATTTTCTCATGCCGACAAAAGTACTGAGATGTGGCACCATATTAACTGCAGGGTGAGGAAGGCTCAGTGGCTTAATAGTGGTGTCAGTGGATTTGCCATGTCATTCAGACCATTTTTGACCCAAGCCATGGTGAAAGTGAGTTCCACTGGGAAACGACACAAGGATGCCACAATTCTGTGCAAATTAAATACAGGTGGAGCAAATGAGATAAAAATCAAAGATACATTTTAGGGCTAGTCATACAAGAATTTATGAAGATCAGCAGAGGATATTTCTTTGTTTACTAAGTGGATTATCAGGGGCAAAATATGTACTTTGAATGCTTTAAACACAGGAAAATTCCATTCTAAAAATATCAGTTTAGTTAAAGTCATGTTGAGATTGTGATCAAAAAAGTGTGATTTGGACCAGATGTCAGGTTTAGAACTATCAAGGGATGAAAACTAAAGACACTATTTTGTACTAAAAATATTATTGCAACATGCATGAGTTTCTGCACACCAACATTGCTTTAAATGCTTCCTTACTGTGAGGTCAGAGTTAAGACTGAAGCCCACTGCATCACCCTGAGATTATGAAGAGTCCACAGTTGTCCCCTTCCCCTTTCCCTCATTGCCCTTTGCCTCAAATCCCAGTTCGTTTGCAGCTAATGCAACTCTCTGTCCAAAGAACCCACTAGATCTTTGTTTCTCCTCATTCCTGGGGTTCTGAATACCTTCCTTTCTGCTTTCCTTCTCTTCTTCCATTGCCTCTCTCCTCTGCTTCTCTCCATTAACCTTAGAACTTCATCTCTGATAGAGGCAAAAGTAAAATTGGGGGGGGTGGGAGGAGTGGGCCATGGTTACATCTGGGAAAAATTCTTTATAGATTCAGATGAAGGTGCCTGGCTTAGCTAATCACACACCACTATTTATATCTATGTGCTTCTCATGCTTTACACTTTTTTCTTTTTTAATTCCTCAGTGGTTTCCAAACCAATAATGCTCTTCCTATTAGTGTTGGAACTCTTAAATATTCAGAGTTGCTTTGATATGTTATTGAAAAAGCCATCATGTTATTGGTGCACAGAGAGTTATTATCAAGTAAAGATCTCCCCAGTTCATTTTGTGACACAAGTCCTAAAAATATTTATAATATTCTAACAACTTCTAACAACTTAGAGCGTACTCAGGGAACTACAGACCATTCAGCCTTACCTCAGACTCTGGGAAGGTCATGGATCAGCTAATGCTGGATACTATTTCCAGGCACATGAAGGACAAGAAAATCATCAGTAATAATCGGCATAGCTTCCTGAAAAGGAGGTCATGCTTGACCAGCTTGATAAACTCATACAATGAAATGACTGACCTTGCAGAAGTGAGAAGAGCAGTGGCTATTTTCTACCTGTACTTCAGTGACACATTCACACTGTGTGTTGTAACATCCTTGCAGATAAGCTGCTGATGCATGGATTGGATGAAAAGACATTGAGATGAAATGAAAACTGACAGAATTGCCACACCATTCTGGTGGTGAAATACTTAATTGGAGGCCAGAGACTGGTGGTGTACTCCAGGGGTCAATACTATGTCCAGTCTATTTTTGTACTTCAATTAATGATTGCATGATGATACTCTCATCAAGTTTGCAAATGACACAGGAAGAGTGGCTGTTACACCAGAGGGTCAGAGAATATCCTGAGCTGGAATAGACTCACAAGGATCATTGAAATCCAACTCTGGGCCCTGCACAGGACACCTCAAGAATCAGATCATTTGCCTGAGAGCACTGTCCAAACACTTCTTGATCTCTGGCAGCCTTGGTGCTGTGACCGCATCCCTGGGGAACCAGCTCTGGTGTCCAACCGCCCTCTGGGTGAAGAATCTTTTCCTAATATCCAACCTAAACCTCCCCTGACACAATTTCATGCTGTTCCCTTGGGTACTATCACTGAACACCACAGAGGAGATCAGTGCCTGCCTGTCCATTTCCCCTCTTGAGGAAGCTGCAGACTGTGGTAAAATCTCCTCTAAATCTCCTCTTCTCTTCATGAGGATATATAAAAGATTATTTTCAGAAATAAGTGAATATTTCATTATTCTGAACGAATAGTGTTTTAAACAAAGAAAACTACAATGCACTAGAAACAATATTTCTTTCAAATTGCTTGTGACTTCTTTTTGGAATTTGCACAGACTTTTTGCACTGTTGCTCCTAACTTCACTTGAAAAGGCCTGGAGTAATAATTTTTTTTAATAACTATTAGGTAAGTTAGAAATATTATAAAGAAAAAATTCATAGCAGCATGTATCCTACTCAACAAATGAGTGCAACAAAACAAAGTGCATCATCCATTTCACTGACAGTATACTGTGATATGCACTAACAATTTACCCGAGTTACAGCGCAAAGAACATAGGCGTATTTTTTGGCCCATTTGTGCCTTAAAAAAGGATTTCAGGGAAAGAACTGGGCACAAACCCAGATATGGTTTTGCACTGAATGTACTTTGGAGAAAAGAAAACACTGACTGTTAAATCATCCTCAAATCACCAGACACTTGTCTTGTGTCACTTGAAATCCAGCAGAGGTAAACTATGAATTTTCAATGTAAAACTGTATTCGTAAACTTAACCTGTTTGATAAATGAGATGTAATAGCATTCCTTGACAATTGTGTGTCTGTTTTTAGGCTGGTTTACATTGCTCTATTAACAAATGAAACATTTAAAATTATGCTGGGTTTGCACTTTCATGCATGCAACAATGGATACAAAAATCCAATTCAAAATAAATTATTATTTTTGTTGTTATTATTATTACCATGTTTTACTGTGTTTGGGCTTTTTTTTTTTCAAATCCTAAATAAACAGCCCAAAGGGTAAAAGTGAGAAAAATCATTGGTTGAGATAAAGACAGTTTAATAGGTGAAAAAAAAGCTGTGCATACGAACAAAGCAAAAAAAAAGGGAACTCATTCAGCACTTCTCATGAGCATGTGGTCAGCCATCTCCAGGAAACTAGGGTTCTACTATGCTTAACAGTGACACAACAAACTTCATCACTCTGAATGTCCTCCCCTCCGTCCTTCTGGCACCAGCTTTTTATGTCACATGTTGCCATGTGGCATGGAATACCCCCTGTGTCAATTGTTGTCAGCTGTCACAGCCATATTCCCTCCTGAGACTTTGTGAATGCCCAGTGTCCTCACTGCCAAGGCAGTAGAAGAAATAGAAAAATATTCAATTCTGTGTTAGCTCTGCTCAGCAGTAAGTAAAACATTCCTGTGTCATCAACACTGTTTTGACCACCAATCCAAAACACAGTCCAATACTGGCTACAATGAAGAAATTAATCCTATCCCAACAAAACACCAGTACAATCAGCCCAGAATGGTTTTTTTCCAGTCTTCCCTAGAATTAGCAAAGGCAAAGTAGGGAGCAATTTACGTTAGGAACTCATTCAGTGCAGTATGATGAGATCAGTATATTGGAGGGTTAGATGAGTTCCCTACATACCTATGGATGGCCCATGGAGTTTACTATGGGGTACGTTAGTCTGTACTGAACATTCACAGAATTATAGAATGGTTTGAGTTGCAAGGGACCTTAAAGATCACCTAATTCTAGCCCCCTGCCGCAGGCACTAGATCAGGTTGCTTACAGTTCCATCCAGCCTGGCCTTGAACACTTCCAAGGATCAGGCATCCACCACCTCTCTGGGTAACCTGTTCCAATACTTCACCACCTTCTGAGTAAAGAATTTATTCCTAACATCTATCTAAACCTTCCCTCCTACAGTTTAAACCAGTTTCAGGAGCTGGAGAGCCTTTGCTGCACTCTCGGAGAAGAATTTGCCTTTTTATGTCCTTGAAATCTATTTAGTACCAAAACCCCACCGAAAATCTTGAACTCTATTTAGTACCAAAACCCCACTGAAAATCTAATATAATCACAGAGAAGAGGAAGGTCAAGGTACTTATATCAAAACTGCGCTAGTCCTTAGAATCAAAATGCTGGTGTGTTCCCTTTTTACTTCCCTTTGTTTTTCTATTTCCCCTTGCACTTTTCCCTTCTCCTTTCCTCTCCTGAACAGGGAACCTCTCGTAATTAATTGATTGAAATTTCCCAAGAAAGAAAATTATCTCCCAAGTAGCTGAGCTGCTATCATGGAACACTGTATAATATTTAACAGTTATCATCAATATTTATAACACCTCCCTGTACCACAAATTGAGTCACATTAGCAGACAAGAATGAAAAGGACATGTATTTATTAAAAGAATTAAAGCAGCAGCAGTAGCAGGTCATCTGCTCAAAGTTCAAGTTACATCCCTCTTGAAAGGATTTGCTTTGTTAACCAGTTTTTCTTTTCAATGACAAATTCACTGGCTTTTAAAAATTTCATCCTGTTACTCTAGATACACAACACAAAATTTTCACAATTTTTATTTTTAATTTGATAAGGAAGGCAATTGGAGAAATAAGTAAGATTTTGATCTGAATATGTTTGAGGGTGGGGAAAATAACTTTTGATGTATTTGATTATTGTTCCTGGGGAATATTATGCTGAAGTTTGGAACGAGAACATTAAAGAAAATACTGCAGAAAGAAAAGACAATTTTATGAAAATACTCTTAAGTATGTAGCAATTAAAAGATTTTTGTAGTAATAGGAATATTTTCAGTATATTAATTTCAGCATGCAAAACTGTAATGCATCTATCCTTAGACAAAACTGTTGGAAGCCACCTTAACAAATTACTGCTCCTGATACGCATACTTGTACTTAATCTGTAAAAGATATTGATCCCTCATTGTTGCATAGAATGAGCACACATCTCCTTTTCTCCTATATAAATGAAAAAAATTTGTCGTGGAAAATTAAAGTAATTTGGATTTTTGTTGACAACTCATCAGTTACAAAGGGAGCATATACAGAAGTTTGTTTAGGTGTATGCTCATGCAGCTACAAAACTAAAAAAAAGTCTTATATCTATTTCTCAATAGAAAATTAGTAATAGTAAAAAAAAAAAGAAAAAGAAAAAATATAATAAAGGATTTTCTGTGCAGATCTTTCTATAAATTCCAGAATAACCATTAATCACGAGAAAAAAGGAACGTGATTTTGTGAACACTTTTCATCTAAACAAATGTAGCTGTGACTCTTTGTATCAATGAGTATTATTGTAAAACCACTGTTGTTTAAATATTTCTTATCACAAAAAAACCCCATGGCATTATATGAACTCTCAGTATTGCAACAAGCAGTACATAAACCAGAGAGCTGCACAGGTTCTAAGGTAGCTAAAAACAGCTGGGGGCTGACTCAGTGAATGACCTCTGTTCACAAAAGAGTGACCTTTTTCTTGGCTTAAGAAAACATTTTAGTTATGGATTTTAGCAAATAACAGAAGTTTTATATGCTCATATGAAGTTAAATGGAAGCAGTTAAGAATTTCAAATGCATTCTAAACAGAGAATTGATTATGGTATTCCTTTAAAAGCAATCTAAATTTTGCACTGCTCTACTTTATTAATCCTGCCTGAATTAATATATTTTAATTAGACTGGAGTTGAAGCTGTGTAAGGACTGACTTTGGGTGGAATATAATGCAAACAGATGAAAATATTACTTGCTAAAAATTACTGCCATAAATTTATATTAAGATTACTGTGACCTTTTTAATGTTTGAAGAATTGCTTTTTTCTCTACTTACTGTAGAGTTAGCATCATGTGTATCTGTATAATAGAACTAACTAATTAAGGTATCATTTATTTTCAACATTGGATATGTAACTGTGGATCAAACCAAAAAAACAAGATTTGACGTATGGACCTTGTTTTGACGATGCTGGTTCCAATTTGAAAGAAGGCTTGTTTTGTCTTGTCACAAATATTCACCATCTTTTACTCTGTCAATTGCCATATGAAATTCTCTGGATTCATGACACTTCTCCTTCCTTAGATTCATTGTGGGGAGAGATGTTAAATACATATAGTAGCATAAAACCATTTCTTGTTTTAAATTTGAAATATGAACCTTATATCCAATATTATGGTTCTTTTTCAGAATGTCTTCAGATTATTTGTTTTTTAGGTAATAGTTTTTATAAATAATTACAGAATACTAAGAGTATGAGATGAAATTTTACATGGCTATACATTTTGAATAAAACATCTTTTATATTTAGACAGTAATTTTAACATTGCATTCAATTTGCTAGTTCTTATGCATTTTTAGTTTTTAAGTCAAAAGGAGAGAAAGATAAATTAAAATCTCCTTAATTTTGCCCCCTCAGTCACAGTCAATCGTGGTTAACACTGAATTCTTCTCTGTAATTAACAAAGTTGAAGGATGGTTTGTAATATGTGCAACATGATTGTTCAGTGCAGTCTCAAAACATTTCTTAAAAAAAATCCAGTAAGTCTTCAAAAATTCATTTTCCAGTTATCCAAAAGAAACAGGTTTGATTATTTTTATGAGAGGTTTTAGAAATTAATATTCATTTAAAGATGGTGACAGCCCTGACAGGTTATCACCACCAAGAAAACTGATAGTGTGATCAATTTTAGTCTCTAAAGGGATATGCACTTAATTAGAGCAGACTCAATATATATATACTGTCTGTTATCTGGAATATAAGTGGTGAGGTTTAAGTCCATGGAACACATAAAATTTAAATAAAAAAATCACTTCTGAGTTTCAAGAAATCATAGAAACTTTAACTAAGCTTAGTTTTCCAGTTAGGTTAAATCTCAATAATTGATAATGCTTATTTTCTTCTATTTTCTTGAAACTTTGCAAATTCCTTTGACCTAAAAACCAGCATATTTACTGCCATGGGCAAAGTTTTGCAAAGACAAAGAAAATGCAAGTAAAAGCAGAAAGTAACAGTGTTTAATACTGAAAACCGTGAAAGCCTAAATATAGTCCCAGTGCATTTCTATAACAATTCTAAATCCTTATAGCAAACCAGGTATATTTTTTGCACACTTTTATGTAGGCATCTCTGTCTTCATATACCTATTCTTTTCTCTTTTTGTCTTTTGGTCATATAGGACTTAAGCATTCATTGCACAGTAAAGTGAAAGTACAGTAAAAGTTTTTGTGGAGTTAGCTAATGGACTGATTACTTTTAATATTTTCAGAAATAACCTAGAATTTCACTGTAATGTGTTTTCAGACAAAAATGGTGCTGAGGAAAAGCTTGAGGATATTCTTACAAACTGAGTAATGGTATTGTGAAACAATGTAATGAAAATAACAAGAAATATTTGAAAGAAAAGCATTCTACTAAATTATGAAACAAAGATACTTCAGTGTAATTCCTATGAATGCTAAGACAAGTAGAGCTGAAATTTGAAATGCAAATAATGAGTTTTGGAAAGCAAAGCCTTTGGGGTAAGAATTACATCTTAAATTTCCTATTCTGTCAAGGAGAACTTGTGTGACCTCAGGCCAATCAAGACAGAGCTCACACCTATGGGCCCGTCATCTCCAGCTAGACTACTGAATTACAAAGTGCAGTACTTGTGTGTGGTGCTGGCATCTAAGTATCTTCCGACTTCCAGAGCTATTGTATCAATACCTGGTGATTTTTATTGATTTCTAAATTGGAGCTGTACAGTATTGAGAAGCTGGTTAGTCCTTATTTAAGCAGGAGATTGGTGTAGATGACCTCTCTTTAATCCTAATTTTCTAATACAACTCTTTGCTAAATATCCTTGTGGCTCTTTTACCTACTTGTGTTTTCTCCCTTAATTTGAGCAGCAGGTTTTCTGAGCCAGCAAGTTTTTTCTACTGGGTTTCTTAGAGTATACAGTACAGCAACTGCAAATCATAACCTAATCCCATAACATACATAATCACAGAATCAGGAGGCTTTATCACTAGAATGTTATCAAATCACTAGAAATCAGTTTCTGTCTTTGGAATTTAACTATAAATCAGACTCCTGCCATAAATTAATTTTTTTTTTTCTAAAAATTATGCTGGCTATGTTAAACATGCCTTAAGCTGCATGTTGCTATGAGCTTCCTAATAGCCAGCAGGTATCTTTGCACCCAGACATTCATCTTGGCATATTTAGGGAACAAATGCTGTAGTGTTACAAGATATGGAAGAAAATATTGTTCTTGAGTTTTAGGTAATTAATTCTTTTGCTCTCTCTGATATTCATGTTGTAGTCAACAGCTCTGAACATCTTTTGCATATTTTGATTCATGTTACTTTACAATGAAGTGCATAGAAAAATATCAACAATTGCTGGTCCTTGACTCACAAAAGACAGGTCAGCTGAAATGGGTATATTTGTTAAAAACTGTGTTCAGATTGAGACTCCCTAAAATTTAGTTGAAAATATGGTCAGGGAATGAAAGTAAAAACAACACAATAAAATACTTTCTTAAAATTTTTAATTAAGGAAAAATAGAAGAACATCAACTTTCATATATAGTGGAAGGTTAGTGAATCTGATTCAAATTTGAATGTAGTCTACAAAAAAAGTAATTAAATTGAGGTTACATATCTCTAGTGTATCTGTGCACTTCATGTTATTCTTAATGTATATGGAAAGATTCCTTTTGCTTGTGATGAAAAATATGACAGTGTGACATTTTCTTTAATTACGAATTCTGATGTGTTTAATAGCACAAATTTGGCCTCCAGCTTGAGAGTTCTGTCTCTTAGAATCAATGGTTAGACTTGAGAGCACTAGCTTGGTCATCAAGACAATATTAGAAAAAATATATCTTTTCAAGACCTCTTGGTCCCTTATTGATTCAAATAGGGTACTGCAGAGAAATTAATAATGACATTACAGCTGTTGGCCAATAAAACAGAAGCTTCTTTCATTGATTTCAGTAGATGTAGATGAATAACACAAAAACACGATTACCCCCAGACACTGTAGAAAGACTTTCTACAGAGCTTCCAGGGCAGGTATCTTCGATGTGTGGTGGTCACACGGAAAAACTTTCAGGAATACTAAATTGAATTCATGTTTGAAAGAATGCAACTGGCTGAAACTGGTTCCAGAAAAGGATTTTTACATTCTATTAAGAAAATATACCTCGTTTCGTCAACCCAGTCAAAACCCCCTAGCTTTTCTTAGACTACATGTGTGGTTTTTGCTGTGAAGGTGGTGCACTCCCACATATTTATCCCAAGGTAATCTAATTTTGAAAAAGAAGACAGTTTAAAAAAAGACCCTATTTTTCTCAGCAATCTTGCAATGCCTTCTCCCCAGTTGAAAAAGTCAGGTATCATTCCAAAGTTGTAGTTTTAAACAAATAAACCCCTGTCATTTACTCCTACTCAGTGGGAAATTTGAACTACTATTTTTGAACCTTTTGTAAATAACAAAAGGTTTTACAGAGCCTAGAAATGTCTGACTTCTTCATTTACCTTTAGTGCTTCGTAAAGAACTTGGAAAAAAATTTCCCCATGGGTCAGAGAGAACCTCAGGGAAAACAGAAATGTCTCTTAGGCTCTACTCTCATTTGGAATTTATTCTTTAGGTGTTTTATTAAAATAGTTTAAGAGGAATTACTTAATGTCAGAAGTAAGCAATTTTCTTCCAGCTTAATTTCCTTTATACTATGACAAATTATACTTTTTAAAGGCTTGGAAATACTTTGCTAATATTTAAAAATTATTAATATATGTAATACTTTAATATTGGAATTGTAATAATTGAAAATAAAGCATAAAATGTGTTATAATCTAATGGAAAATATTTGCTGGAGGCCTGCTATGACACATGAAAAATTCTGCACCAAAAAAGAGATAAGGACAGGAGCAGAAGAAAAAGAGAGACACATTTCTTCTCATCTCTTGCAGAGACCAAAATATTGAGAGCATCAGAACATAAGTCACAGAGGGGCAGAGGAATACGTTGTATAGTCCCGTCAGTCCCTACATGCAGACTGAAATCAGCAGAAGAAAGTTCCCTCAAGTTCTTCAATGCTCTAATCACAAGCGTGGGCTTGGACCAAGGCTGGGAGACACTCACAGGGAAAATTTACTCTCAGAGTGCTCACACTCTTAAGAAGATCTTAGAGCAGACTCCTTACACTTTCAACTCTATGCTGAGATTACTTTTGGCTTGTTTATTTTTTATTATGCCACTTTTTTTAGTATGCTGACATGGTGCAGGAATGCAGCTGTATGGCTGTTGACTGTTGAGATTATTCTAGCACTTGTTTTGTTTAATAAGCCCTATTCATTTACTGGAGCTCAAAGTCCTATGTATTATAAACAACAATTTGGTGTTTAGTTTAGCCACAGAGTATTGAAATACCACCGGGACATCTGGTTCAACATAACTTAATCTTACTTAAAAAAACCTCAGAAACCTACTTCATAATAAAAGGACAAATTATAGGAATCTGTCTTTCACTCTGTTTCTTTCAGTTGCAGCTTAAAAAAAGCAGGAGCATTTTACAGCCAACTATTGAATCTGACAGGTAAAGGTCCCTGAAGAATCAATTATCTTCTAGTGGAATTTATTTCTTGCTTTGCTACATGAGACTGTCAATTCAAGGTCTTCACTTACCTCTCTCTCTACCTTCTATGTCTATTACTCTTTTAAGATGTATTGTGATTGCCTGTTGCACCTGGAGGGTGAAACAGCCATCAGACCTTCATTATACCGAGCATTATCCAATCCAGTAAGGATGGCACTTGATTAACAATTTATTTAATAGAAGTGCTGGCCTAAACAGCATTGCATTCCCCTGCTCCTCTTCCACCACAGCCCTTGGCTGCTCATCCAGGGCTCCATTTTGATCACTTGGGCATTGCAGGAGCATGTACTGGGCAAACTAAAGATCAACCCTGGCTCAAAAAGCCTGCAGACATTTCCGTTAAGTATGGCATGATGTTCAGCCACTTCTTGCCACTGACTATACGAATTTTAGGATAAAGCAAAAGAAACAGGGAATGAAATGCTACCCTGAGCCTCTTTTTTCTCTCTTCTGTGTGAAACATGACTAGGAACACGCAGGTTATGTTCAGATTTTGTTTGATAGAACATATTTCTCTCTACAGTTTAAACCCAAACTTACCTTCCCTCTTTTTGATTCCTGCTATTCTGCACATTTTTAAGCTAAGTGGAAAAGTTTCATTGTTTTGATACTATTGTCCATTTCTTCTTCGTTATTCAGTTGTCTGTTTTCCAGAGGATACCTCCTTTCGTAAATCAGGCACATGTGACTTTTTTCATCAGCTCTCACTTTTGTTCAAGAACCCAGTACTCCCTTTATTCAAAAAGTTTGACCCTCTGCCTGTTACATCATTCTGTTAAGTTATGAAAAAGAAGGACAAGCAAGATGTGGATTTTCAGTCAGAAATGAAGATGTCTCTTCAGCATCAAGTAAGAAGACACAATGCAGGAGTTAAAATCAACACCAACAAAAAGACCAAATCTACAGAGAAAATACTTGGAAATACTTGAATCTTGAATTCTTGGATTCTTTCACAACTTGAATTCTTTCACAACTTATTTTCTCTCATTCATTACTTACAGCATGCTGCAGATTAATTAGAAGTCATGTGACTTAAATACTGTGGCTAAATTACAATTAGTGTATAGGTCATAAACAAAAAAAATAAAAAATACTCAAGGATGATAAATGTTCAGAAGTAATTAATTTTTTCTGTTATGGGAGAAGCTAAACTAGGATAAAGAGATGAAATTAGAAAAAGAAAAACGGACATTTATATTAGGGAAGACATTTTTCCAAGAATTAAATATTTTCAATTATCAAATTAGCTGCTGGGAAGTTAAAGATACTCCTTCTTTGAAGCATTTGCATTTTCCTGGGAAGAAGCATGAAAGAGCACAGATAATTATGCTACAGTGGTGGTTCAATCAAAAACTCTAAAACATTCAGTACTTATTCTAGTGACTTTAAACATGACACTCTGAATGCACCAAACATCATAAGGGAAACTAGAAGATATCTTACAAAATTATCAGTTAATATGTGCTAATAAACACTTTCTGAAATACTGCTTAATATTAATAGGTGAGGATCAACATAAGAAAATTCCTGGGAAAGCTGAACCAGATTGAATCACCATTACTTTTGTAATGGGTAATAATTAGTCTTCAAAATGGTTGATTATTTGTTAGCAAAGCCATCTGTATCCCATTAAATACCATTTCATTGCAACCAATAAAAGTCCACAGATTTTGTACTGAGTTGGCAGTCTGGAGCTGTCTCTCTTTAATTTTGGCTAAGCTCATTTTACCTTGTATTAGCTATCGCAACAACTTTCAAGTAGTCAGGTTACTACTGTCCAATTTCTTTAATAGTGAAGATTACATATCATAAAGCTCTAACAAACCAATATTATGAATGAATAATGAATATTAGCCCAGGGAAACATAATTGCATTGATGATAATCAGTGCTGGGGAAGCCTATTACATAACTTCAGAAGGTAATGGCTGAAGCCAGCCATACTTAAGAAGGAAATAAATGAAGGGAGATTGAGCCATACAATTTATGTTGTTAGACCATAAAAATAATAAAAAAAAAATCTAAATGGAATCAACACTTTGTAGGAAGATGCTTTTAGCAGTGTCATAGTCCTTTATATGGAAACTCAAGGTGCTGATGAGCTGTTATAAGTTCCTTTTAATGGGAATTGGAAGCTGTCAAAATGCAGGGAAAAATAGGAAGGTTGAACATTATACCAGAGAAAGGGAACAGGTCCTAGGAAGTTTCTGTGCATTATTTTAAACTATAATTTTAAATACAAGAGTTTATCACTGCAAATGAATAAATAATAATACTAATTTCTGTATTATATTTAGACTATTAAAATTTTAGATAGATGAACAATATATATATGAGCATTCCCTTCTCAGCTCTATCAAAGTTTTGATTGTAATACATTTGCTAATATGTAACTTTTCTTGTGAAGACACAGACTTGATTTCTACTTCATGTGAAACCAATATGCAGAACTCTGAATCCAAAGTTCATGGAACTACCAAAGTCTATCAAATTTTAAAAGAACACTCTTGGTGTCAGTACATACTCCTAGCTCCCACAGCTGCTAAGCAAAAAGCATGAACTTACAAAAGCATTGTTTTTAAATGTAGTCCTATTCCTAGAGTTTTTCAAGAAATCTGCTTCTCTTAATAGCATGTCACCTATGAAAAAGTGTAGGTAACATGTCAATCTCTGTTTTGATTTCCTTACCTCAGAAACAGGCATAACCTTTTCCACATTATACTTGGAGCTGGAAAATAAGTATGGAACATTTTTAAGTCTCAACGTGTATAAATATTACATCTTCTGAATATTTACTTGTTTTGCACATCTGTTTTTCTTATTTTTTTTGGTTAAAACCTTTGTTACATATGTGTGGTGACACTCATATCCATGAAAACAATAAATTCAGTCTCTGCTTCCCATGGTCACACAGGTGTTTAGACATTCCCAGAAAAGTAGTGTCCATCATGTGTAATAGTGATTTGGGAAGACAAACAACATCGCTCTGAATGCTCCCCCAGCCCCACGTTCTTCTGCTTCCACCCAGCTTTATACACTAAGCATGGTGCCCTATGGCATGGAATGTCCCTTTGTTCAGTTGGGGTCATCTGTCCTGGCTGTGTCCCTTCCCAAGCCCTTGTGCACCCTCAGCTTCCTCGTTGGTGGAGTGGGGTGAGGAGCAGAAAAGGCCTTGGCTCTGTGTAAGCTCTGCTCTGCACTGACTTAAACATCCCTGTGCCATCAACACTGTTTCTAGCACAAATCCAAAACACAGCCCCATATGAACTCTATTCCAGCCCAAGCCTATACACAATCAAATAAAATTCGTGAAGTTGGTTACACCAAATTTTATGTAAAAATTCCAGACTCTTGGGTTTTAGACATTTAGTTCCATTAAGGAAGCATTATACATGTTGAGACATAAGCTGGAGGAAAACAACTCAATAAAACAGACTTAGAAACAAGGCAAACCCCTTGCAAAACCTTCACATCTTCCAGAAAACTTTGATGCGGAGATCTTTCATCAAAATTTTACCTTAAATTTTTGCTACACGTGAAAGACCACAATATACATAAATATTTTATAATATCATTCATAATAAGGGATGAATATCCAAAGACAGAATGCAAATCATTAGTTGCCTAGAAATAGCTCTTCTGCATTATGCCTTTAATATTTTGCATCTCAAGACCATGTAATGGCATATGAAGATGTCCCTTGAATGAAAGCAGTTGGCTGAACATTAGTATTAACAGTGAACTCATTTGCACAATCACTCCCCAATTCAGTGCATATCCATTGCTATTTATCTCCATTCTGTAGTTTCACCTGCTTCTTTCTTAGTATGAATAAATCATTAGAACAGATGGCAAAACCTTACCAATAAAAGGCACTCTTAGTCTCAGTACAAGCTCACCACACTCAATGAACATATATTTGCTAAAAAAAGCAGCATTTCCATGTTTTGGGAATGTATTCTGTTAGAATTGCTGATCATATTACTTAAACAATTAACCAAAAAGAAAACTATTCATTCAATCCATAGAATTAGATCCATTCATTGCAATCTTTAGTTAATTACAGATGGCTTGTTCTGATTAGGTTCACGTTTTTGAAGGCTATGCACACACAGATAGAATATCACATCCTATGGGCAGAGAACACAATTCATTGCAAAGCAGCCACATCTTAGAAGATAAAATCTTATTAAAATGCAGTGAGACTATTAGTCAAATATCTTACTCATGTATGATTGCTTATGGACACGTTTAAGTGCAGCTTAAGCTGACAAACTTGCAATTGTTAAAACTTCCCACTGGCATAACAAAGTCAAGAGTGGACTAAGATATTTTCTTTAATCCTTTCTTTCTATACATAATACGAATGGTGTAGCTTCACCATTGATATAAGTAATAGTAAATTTTTCATTAAATTTTCTTACTAGCACTCACACTGTAACCATCCATACAGTATAAAAATGTAGCTATAAAAACTTAATAATATAAAGATACAAAAGCAAAGACAGGAATACTAGTCTTTGCTTTATCTGTAGTACACCTGAACTGTCACATTTCATTTCCAATTTCTGCATTTTTTTTTTATGATTGTTGTTTCTTTCAGATTATATGAAGGCACTGGCCTGGAGAATGTTTTTTTTATTTAGAATCAAATATGTGTTTACATTTAAGTTCTCCTATTCCCCATTCAAGTCACCAGCTGAATATCATCCAGAAATCATAGCATGTTAGTGAAGCAGTAGAGACCTTGTTTTATACTGATCTGCGTTCTGCACAACAGCACACTTTTCTACAATACTAACAGACAACTTGTAAGTAAAAAACATAAAAACAGCCCATGAGTAAAAACGCCTGGGCACAAATCCTTATCTTAATTTGCCATAAAAAGAAAGGAATAAAAAATTTGCATAGATTACTTTCAGGATCATTTTAGATCTGACATATTGTGAATTTGTGTAGAGGTCAAACATTTGAGCTTTGTGATTTCCTAATTAATACATTCTAAAAAATATTAGTGCACCCATTAAGGGTTAACCTAGTACATCACAACCTACATTATAATGAAATGGGCATTATTTCATTTTCTTCAAGTGACATATTTCTGAAATTGTGAGTAGTGTAAATAAATTTTGACTAGCATTAATGACATTACTGAACAAAAAATCTTTCTGATAAGTTAAAAATGTTTTAATAGAACTTTTAGAAAGCTTTTGAAGTGAATTTAGTGAAGATAAAAGTGAGAGATTTGACAGTTGTAGAGCCAAATTTAAAAAAAAAAAAAACAAGAAAGAATCCTAATGAGCATGTTGCATTAATCACGGACTGAGGCGTTATGCTTCCAGGGCACCCAGTGTTATTATCCTACTAACTGAAATGACATTGATACACTTGTGGGAGAAAAAAACATACAACGGAGATTTTGTATTGCCTGTGCAGAGCAAATACTGATAAGAAAAATATCTAAGCAAAACAGTGTATATGAATTTTTTATTAATACACTAAATGGGTAGTCATTATTTATTATATACACAGACATTATGCCACTGTATTACTTTATAGTTCAAACCATTTCAAAATATCTCCGTATCAGAGAAGTTTTCATCTTAAATCCACTAAGGACTGGTAAATTATAAAGTGTGACCTCATCTATAACACTGGCACTGTCATTTAACCCAGTTACTCTTGTAGTGAATGTAATAGCTTGTGTTGTTATGAAGCAAGATTTTCCTTCAGGAGGTGAGTAATCTATCACTACCAATAACTGATCAATTATTAAATTGTTATGCCAAATTTATGACTGGAATTGCTCTGAATTTAAATCCCCAATATTCTCTCTCATTACACTTTTCTTAGCTAAATTAAAAAGTCTTTTTATATTCATTATTTTCTCTCAATGAAAGCATGACTATGGGAAATGTTGAAGAATGTGCTTGATTAAATTGCACTAAGACATTTAATACACTATAAATGGGGTTAAACGATAGTATAATCTTTAAAAAGTGCTTATGGATACTGAACAATTACTTGCAGATATCTGACCGCTTAATTTCCTATAAATACTTGGCTGATTTACATATATAACAATACTTGTATTTTAAGCAAACATACCAAATGGCAAAAGATTAAATATGCTTCTTCTAACCATTCAGATATCCCCCTTTATGTGCATGGAAGATTTTTGGATAGATTTCTACGAACATGAAAAATGAGGATTTACAAATCAAAAACTGGAATCAGATTAAAAACAATAAAAAAAAATTGGGTTCAAAAGCTGACAGGGAAATTAAACAGTATGCAGCAACATAAATATGCGTTTGATAATCATGATTTTTGTTTCCATCAGAACATGAGATATAGGTCTGTATCTGTGCTTAGAAATTGATTAAATGACTAGCTCTAGTGGACTGCCCCTGGTTGAATGCCAGGCACCCACCACAACTGCTCTCTCTCTCCCCTCCACAAGTGGACAGGGGAGAGAAGATATAACCAAAGGTTCATGAGTTGAGATAAGGACTGACAGAGATCACAATCAAATACCATCATGGGCAAAACAGACTCAATTTGGGGATATTAATGGAATTTATTAGTAACCAAACAAGAGAAGTATAATGAGAAATAAAGCCAAATCTTAAAAACACCTTCCCCGTCTTCCCTCCCTCCTTTGCAGCTCTACTTCCTCTCTCCCCATTGGTGCAGGGAGATGGGAAATGGGGGTTACAGTCAGTTCATAACACATTATTTCTGCTGCTCAAGGAGAGGAGTTCCCCTGCTCCAGTGTGGGGTCCCTCCCACGAGAGATAGCTCTCCATGAACTTTTCCAATGTGAATCCATCTCACAAGCAACAGATCTCTGTGAACTGCTGCAGTGTGGTTCACTTCTACAGGGTGCAGTCATTCAGGTACAGCCTGTTCCAATGTGTATTCCCCACAGGGTCACGAGTCCCACCAGGAAACCTGCTCCAGCATGAGCTCCTCTCTCCATAGGTCTCCATAGCCTGCTCCAGCACAGGCCTCCCACAGGGTCACAGTCTCCTCTCAGGCATCCACCTGCTCCAGTGCTGGGCTCTTCCATGGGCTGCAGGTGGATCTCTGCTCCCCTGTGGACCTCCATGGGCTGCAGGGGCACAGCTGCCTCACCATGGGCTGTACCAGGGGCTGCAGGGGAATCTCTGCTCTGGTGCCTGGAGCACCTCCTGCCAGTCCTTCTGTGCTGACCTTGGGGTCTGCAGGGCTGTTCCGGTCACATATTCTCACCCTGCTCTTCTCTGGCTGCAATCAATCCATGCGACAAACTTCTTTCCTTCTTAAACATGTTATCACAGAGGACTTACTGTCATTTCAGATTGGCTGAATCTTGGCCAGAAGCAGGTCCATCCTGGGGCCAGCTGGGGTTGGCTCTGCTGGAGATGGCCAAAGCTTCCAGAAGCTCTCACAGAAGCCACCCCTGTAGCCCCCCCACTACAAAAACCTGGCCATACAAACTAAATACAGCAGTCGAAAAAATTTGTGTGTGAAATACTCTGAATTTTATCTCAAATACTCAGATTCACACAGAAGAGAAAAACTGCAGAGGCTGTTGAGTGGAAGTTTCAGGTGAGCACAGACTTTTCTGATGTGTTATAGTAACTTATAAGCTAGCTTCAACTGTGAGCATCACAGGGAGGAGACTCTTAGTGTGGTTTTCTTACTAAAAGTTGCAGAGATATGATCATGATTCACAAGTGTGTGTTTCTGTGTGTGGCTCTTTATTTTATATTCACATGCCTGTTTCCTCTCCCCCCCACCCATCCCATGGTCAACAACTCCCAAATAAAACAGATAAGTAAAAATCATGATATTATTAAGAACTCACAGATTTTGTCAAAATTGAAATTCCTTAGGTGAAAAGAAGAGAGCGGCTTCATCAGTGAACCTAATGATGAGAGCCTACGGAGGAAATGTGGGATGGGGAATTTTCTTGAGTGGCCTTCAAATACTGTAATATGTGCAAAGGTGTTACAAATGTTTCAGCAGCAAGAAGAACTGTCAGTATCAGTTCACACCTTTATAGACATGTCTAAGTTTGTACAGGACTCGTATCTGTGAGAAAATAGACTTTTGCAGCTCAAAGGATTGCTACTTTGCTCTTTGGAATTTCTTTTCACTCCTGGTCTGAATTTATATTCTTAGGGATTGGTTATGTGGAAACTGCATTATGGTAATTATGCTAATTATGATAGCATAAGGTTTACTAGTTAAACTCCTTTACACTTCAGCCACTACATTGTAGACCAAAAGTGGCTTATTTGTTTTTTCCTTTTTTTTCTTTTCAAGGTAGCAAAAAATGAGATAGAAATGAGAAGTGTCTGGGGACTACAGCTGTTTCACAAGGAATCTCCTTTTAGTCCTCTTGTCCCTAGTTCTCAATCAAGCAGTTGCAATGTAGAATACATTATTTCAGTCCAGGCTCATAATGCAAAGATGCCGCTTCTAGTTCCTGATTCACGCTGACATAGATATATGTGGCATAAGGGCTGTATCTCATACCTCCTGCATTCACAAGAGTTTGAATTAAACTCTCATACTCACCTTGGAGAAAAATAAAATGGTGGAGAAAAATGTGTAGTGCTACATTTTTGTATGGCAGAGTAAATAATTATTGATTGTGGAATTTGGATTAATAAATATGCTTTTGTTACAGTTTGCTTAAAAGCTTCTTTTTGTTGTTGATGGTTTTTAACCTGACTCTACATATATTGAAATTGATCATCTTATTTAAACAGCTTGTTGTTTGATCCCAGGTAAGGCTTTTCAGAAAAAAAAAAACTGCTGCTCATCTCTACAAATGACTACTGATGATTAGGATTTATACAATTCTCTGTATGAAAATTTCTAGATAATGTGCAGGCTAAACCATGGTGTACTGAATTATTCATAATCAAACAGCACTCTCTGGAATAGTTTCATGTTTACAGACCAGACATTTTAGAATTAGGCCAAATCAGCAACCACACAGTTACATGTGCTACATATAATGAGGAAATATTGATGGTAGAGTTTGATTAAGAGACCCCAAGCTGACTGTGAATAACAGAAGTGATTTGTTCAGCTGATTGAAGAAAGAAAGCCAATGGATTCAAGCACTTTCATCCAACTAGTCACAAAATTTCTACCAAGGTCCCAGAAACAACTCTTGACTGTTCACTCCTTGGACCAGGAAAAGATGTTTGGCAAAAAATACCTGAGGCAGCAGTGCTCACATGCTTTCATTTTAGGCTACTGTTATTGTGCTTTACACATTTCGGTAAGAATGCAGTTTTTATCATTTGTTTCACTGTAAGGCCCTTATTGGCACTTTCAACCAATCAATATTGAGTTTCTCAAGCAGTCCAAGAGCCATACTGCAAATGAAACTGAGTTTATTTTTATTAAATCGTTACTTTTTTAATTGAAACATGCTGTTCACTGAAGTAGATACTGGAGTGCAATGTCCCATCCAGAAGACAAAATGAAAATGGAATATAAAAACTGACTATTATGCTGAGCCATATCCTGTCATTATTTCTTTCTATATCCATTCCTATCTGTCCATTTCCTGTCTTTCACTTTTACATTTTAGTTATGTGCAGAATATGATTATGTATTATATATGTTGAATATTACAAGCAGTATAATTTTCATATTTTGAATAGTTATATTAATACTTTTTTTCCATAGATGTGAATACTTTGCATAAAAACTTTTTTCATTATATTGCATAAACAAAAATGAATGCAAAAGCATGACAATGAGCTCAATCTTTTCAAATAGTTTGGTTCTTTTGTATATTAAATCATGGAACTTATTCAGCTTTTGAATCCAAGTAAAGATGAGGACATGTCATTGATACAATTCACAACAGCAATGCAAGGAACTTATTTTAAAGTGTTGATAGACAGCTAAGAAGGAGATGTAAAAGTTAAATAAAATAAGTTTCAGTAGATTTCTCTATTTGTTATTGTCTGTCTGATGTAGAAAGTTCACAAAAAAAGGTGAAGGCAGAGGGAGAATTTCACACATGATGAAATACCTGGTTTGATGAATAGGTTCAAAGAAAGCATTTCATATAATATCAATATAGAATTTAAAAAAAGGCAAATTAAGTTTATGAAGAAAGAACAACCCTGACAGATAAAGGACAAAGTAACTTCATATTGGTAGGAGGAATCTAAAAGGAAGCTACAAATCTGCCACTTAAATGGTCTGGCTATAATAAGAATATATTTACAGAAGAAGAAAAGGTTATGAACTTTTTGTAGTTTGCAGGGGGTTTATTATTTGGGTTTTTTTTTGAGTTTTTTTTCTTTATTTTATTTTTTGGGGGTTTTTTTTGGCAGTGTTATTGTCGTGAATCCTTTTAGAGAATTACCTTTACGTCCTTCTGAAAAGAAAAACTGAGATTTCTGTTTGTACTGCCAAATGTCTGTTATGCTCTTAGGGACAAATTTGTGCAACAGCATAAGGCAAAGAACTAATAGGAAAAGCCTTTCAAACAGCGCTGTATGCTTCATGTTCTCCTTTGTATTTGAAATCTAGGATAAAAGAGATTTTTCCTTTTTCATTCAGTACCCTATCAGCAGGATATCTAAACTCTGTGTGTTATCTAGATGTCATGAGAGAACTCGCTGCCAATAAAAGTATCTGACACCATACATTCAAAAAGAAATAGATCAAAACACTGGAAGATTAGCATACACATTAATGAAATTTACAAGTGACAAAAATTTTGATAAAAATCCAAAGATGATAAGTAATGATTTCAATTAGTATAATACAATTAACTTCCTCACCCCACACATAAATGCCCTGCTCTAATGGAAATGCATTTCAGAAACACTGAACAGTGTTATCCTTTATGTCAGTCTCTTCATGTATATGTTACCTTTTCTTTGATAGCTTACATTTCTATAGATGAGAACGCAAGGTTTTGATAATTTATTTTCTTGTTTTTTCAAATCACAGGCTCTGTACTATGCTATATATTTTTTATCATTATATTTTGACTGTGTTGTTATTTTGACTGTTTCTGCATCTATTAAAGTGCATCTTTAGACTTCATTAAAAATGTAGTTTATTAAAGTACATATAACTGAAGAAAAAGAAACTATAAAGTCAGTAATCACAGATTTTTCTTTTGTGATAGATTTTTTTCATTACAGCTTTTGCTTTGCAGTTTGCTTATTCCCCTCTCAATTCCTTCCGTCTAACTTATGCCTGCTCTGGGCTTCTGGCCAAGCTGTTATCTGTTATTCCTGGTCATCCTTCCTATGCCCATTTTTTTTTTTTTTTGTAGTTAAACCACATCTCCAAGACTTAAATAAATGAAAGTAATATTGATATTGTATTATCCAATGCAAAAACACTGTAAGTGCAAAATAAAAATGTGTGTAAGTGTGCATGTGTGTGTGCGTGTTTCCTTGGAAGACTGTTAATTTATCAGAAGAAGTTTTATATCTAATGAATGTAACTTTTGAAAATTAGGGTTCTTGCTAAGACATCAGCAGCAATTAACTGTTAAATGTTGCTCTATTAATATCTCTGAAAGGCCTTTTCATGAATTTGTTTCAATCCTTTTTAAAGATGGGCAGAGATTTTACAACTCAGAACAACAGCCATAGAGGTAATAAAAATTTGGACTTCTCATGGCTTTTGATCTGAGCTTACCACATATTGCAAGTTATTTTTGTTAAAACATGGATTTAACATATAGAAAATGTTAATTTATACTCCACTTTAATTTATGAATGTTATTTGATATTAGTTTGTAATTATTTTTATTACTTGGTTTATTATATTACTTAGTTGTGCATAATGACATTTTTTCAGCAAGGACAATGAATAATGTGAACTACAATATTTCACCATACAAAGTATACCATAATGATTTTACAGATAGGGATATATAGTGTTTAGGGGCACTTTCACCCATTAACAGCTACGAAATGGATTTTGTTCAACTCTTTGGAAATACAAGTGAACTTTAACAATATGAAAAACTACACTGAAATAAACAACCTATTCATGCATAAGTGCATTTAATTTCAATTCCGTTCAATTAAACTGAATTAAAATAGGAAGGAACACAATTTTGAAACCTTTTACATATGTCAAGTCCCTTTCTCTTTATTTTTATTTGCTTGTTCACTTGTTTAAACATTTAATACTCTTAGGCAGGCAAAGACAATAAACCCATCCTAGGTAACAAGAAAGAATAAAGTGCAAAAACAGTTATGTTGATTTGATTTCTTTAAAATAAAGACTCCTGAGAAAAGCAAGCTGTATATATAAAATTGTTTCATTAAAGTATTATTTTTTGTGTTAACTGAGAGTTTAACTCTGTGTGTGTGTGCCTTACAGTGTCATGTCATTGTATTTTCATGAAAGATAAAGATTCCTACTTCACAAGAGTCAGTAGATGTGAGGTTAAGATACTGATACTAATATGGCAAATATGGACTGCCATCATTTGTGGCATTGGCTGAAAGTCCAGGCAGCAATAAACAATTTTTTTTAAAAATCAGTTTGGAGGAAAACAAACCAAAGCATAGCAAAACAACAAAGTTTGTTTCATGTAGAAAACAAAAATTACAGAAGCTCATAATTTTTCATGAAACTGAAGATTTGGCTTCTAACTAGGAATAGAATGGCATATTGTGATTGATAATGGCTGATGAGAGTCAGACATCTGCTTCAAAAAAGACCACAGTTCATATATATATTACTTTTGAGCATTTTTGGCAAGTTCAAGTGAATGAATGAACATAAAAGGTCCTGTAGTAAAGGGTCATTAATTAGCAGAGCACTAATGAGTTTAAGAATTTTTTTTTTTTCTGATTTAACCCATCTGAAGACCTGGCCAAGAGGTTTGTACATGTCACATACATTGAAGTACTTTGTTCAATTTTTTTGTTTTAGGACAGTTAAGATTTCAGACATCATAAAGAAATGGGAATTTATTCAACTTCATCTGGAATTGCAAATAGAAGGAATTTTTACATGCTAGGCATACACAAAATCATATCTTCAAAGCTTTAATTTTAGCATGAAAATGTAAAAATGAAAGAAATAAGAAATACTCAATTCTGTTATCACAGGTACAACCACAGTGCTTTGAAGCACAAAGACATACTTCCATAAATCCAGAATTAAAGGTTCAGAAATTTGGTCAATTTGTGAATTAATAAGTAGATATTTCAAACATAGATCTTTTATAATTATTACATCCCCTATCCTTTCACTCTACTGAACTCTATGTGCAGAGCTATTTTTTTATATTGAGATGTAACCTTTTATCTGCTAGATGGGGACGCCTCCTCATCTAGGGGAGGAGGAGTCAATATTCAGAGGAGGCAATGTTTCAGTTACTTAATGGAAAGCAGTGGGATTTTTTTAAATAAACTTGTTATGTGTTTAGGGAAGGTACGTAGAAGTTAATCATGACAGGTTTTGGCAGGGGGAGCGAGGCCCAGGTCAGTTCATCTAAATATAGTCATTAAAATACAATGTTCTAAATATGCTCTTTATTCTCTTCTCCACTGAAATAAATGCATTTCCTTCTTGTTCCTAGTCCCTACATACCTCAATGCCAGTCTTTACAAAAGAGATATAATTTCTTCAACTTTGATTCCTTTTATATTAGCACATCATAATAGCACCAACTTTGCTTTCTCTTATATTTAGTTAATAATAATAAATGATGACCACAGCACAGATATTAACACATTAAAAACATATGCAAGAAGTGTATATCACCAAGAAAGGAAGGAAATTTTGAAATAAAGTGGAGATAAGAGCAATCAGTTATATGGATTTTCACGTCACTGGAAGAAGTGATACTACAGTTGTAAGACAGCATAAGAATGTGGAAGAGTAAAACAGATTTTCTAGTTCTGATTCATCATTGAGTATAACTTTGAGGACCATTTTGACCACTTGTATTTAAAATATTTCCATGCTTATAATGCTACACTCAACATCCCTTTGAATTGAGCTATGCTACTGTAGAGCTCCTTTATACCCTCTTCAATTTCTTGTGATAGAAAACTCATACTTACCATGATTTTAAGAATAGATATGGAGCCGAATTCACTGAAGATGGAAGTCTGTTAAAAATTCTTCTTTGTCTAAAATGAGCTATATCACAGCATTACTGGTTTTCAAATAAAAATATTTGTGAGGGATTCAGAGGCATCAGGCTGAACACTGGACAGATCCTTATAATTTGTTCATTACATTCCATTATTTGTTATAGCTTCTGTTTTCAGTTATTTCTCAGCTTTTGAAATGTTGAAATTACTACAGGAAAGCAAACACTTACTGGATTCTATACCACTCCTGCACACTGTGTCCTCAAAAATACACTTCAGCTTTTCAGCCAAGCACAGTTCAAACATCTGCATGACTTTGCATTAAACCTTTGAACAAAAAATCATGTCTAATCTGGGATTTCAAATGTAAAGGTACAATTTCCACCAATCATGCTTTTATTAAGGAATTTTAAATTACACTTGATTTTTTATATATCTTAATAGAATATTTATGAGAGAAGAATAGTATATATATGCTTATAACTTAGAAAACTACTCATACCATGATCAACATGTTAGCCACATCCAGAAAGCGTACCTTCTCTGGACCTTCTCTGAATCACCCTGTGGAAATTCTTACTTCAGTCTTCTGACTTTAGAAGAAACCTGAATAATTTATATTCCTCAAATAGATGCTAATGTCAAATGTTAACAAGGAAATGATTAAAGAAGCAACGAAAAATATTATTAGAGAAAGAAAAAAACCCTGTGCTCTATTGTGTACATGCCAAACATATTCCTTCAGAAAAAGGCTAATCATGATGGTATGCTGTATACTATATTTGAAATGTCCCTATGGTAAAGAAACGAAACAAACACAACAAACATAACAAAGATATCAGGATGTGATCATTTTCAGTCCAATAATTCAAGAAAAGAAAAATCCAAGGCACAACGCCTAGAAAATTACTGTAGGTTGTATACTATTACTTAGGTGTCTCTAAAATCAAGTAAAAGGGGGTTGATGGAGTTTTTTAGTCCACTTTTTTCTGTAATGACTCTTGTGCATTCACTGAACATTCATTTGCTTTTACTAAGAAAGAGAAATAGGCTCCGGTTAAATGAAAAGGGAACATTAAGAATAGAGAATAATGCAAATATGAAAAAAGGACAGAAAAGCAATTATGAAAGAACAATCCTTGCAGGGGTTGAAGGCCTATCTCTTCAGTCTCACTTCTGAGGATGAGACCAAAGGAAGAGTACATACACTGATTCTTTGAATGAAGGAAAACCTCTCTGCATAAGAGATGTTACAGATCATTACTCGCCGTTTCCAAGTGCCTATTTCAATAAAGAGAATTTGAAAAATTATATCAACTAGTAATTCAAGCACACTGCCTGGTATCAGACACCCCAAGTATGGTAATGAATGCTCTTCTCAAACAGTGATCAACTTCTTCCTTCTTGACCTGCACTTAGATCCTGCTCACAAGGAGAACTTGTAGACTACGTTATTTAGCGCTTAGTACAAAATCCACTTGAACCCCTCAAGCTAAAGAATTCTACTTAATAATTTATTGCCAAGGAAAATCTTGGACTAATTTTAACCACCAGAAACTCTTCTTCAATGAGGTAGCTATCAGAGATATATACACTATGCCTTGTACTAGCCTGTGCCACATACTGTGTTTGCCTCCTTGTTGTCTGAAAATACTATTAAAACTGAACTATCAAAAATTTTTTTATGCTTATAGAAGCTTTCCAAAACCTTGTGTTCCTATGGAGTACAGGGAATGAATAATGCAGGGGAAAGAATAAGGATTGGATAAAATAGTTCCATGGACCCAAGATTTTAGATTATTTTCACCAACGTGTTTAGCAGTAGGAGAAAATGTCTCCAGTCTTCACAGTGCCCTTTTTCTATGGTCTATGTATTGCAGACTTCAAGGTGGGTGTTAGTAGTTATGGATATGGCTGTGTCTCTTTTTTCTCTCTGTGAAGGAAGATATTGATATATTAAGATCCCACTATCTAGATGTGGAAAAATAATACATAAATCCCTTTACCTTAATATTTTGTTGTTTTTGCAGTTTTTGAACCAGCCCCATCTGTAAAGAGCAGCTGAACTTCCTAAACTTCATATGAGAATCAAATAAAATGTTAACCTGAGTATCACTAAAACTCTTTTGTGCATTGCATTTTTCCCCCCCACCCTCAGCTAATTGAAAAGGTTTTCTAGCCGGTCCATGCAACAGGCTATAAAGCAAAAGCATGTAATTTCAGACTGTTGAATCTAGCCAGTGAAGTTTGGCAATGTCTTGCTAACCTCATCCTGAAGGAATCATAGACAGAAAGAGAAATTTTCATTATTTTTAAGCAAAAAAACATTTTCTTGTCTAGTCTGAAATATACAGATTTTTATCTATCTGTATGACCTACATGTATTCAGTTATTCTGTTGTAGAGATCAGACATTCTAAACAAATGTACTTTATGATTTAATTAACAAATTAGTGAACACTCTAAAGTTGACCTTCACAGGCAAAGAATTCTCTTTCTTTTTCCTTTTTAAGCACACAACATTATAAATCTATGTTATTAATCCACAGAACATATAAAGAACTTGTCAACTTGGGAAGGAAAGGGGGGAAAAAAGGAAAAAACAGCAAGGTCCCTCACTACAAATTTAAATGTTGGAACTCACAGAGCTTGGTGTCCAGATAGGCCATATTGTGAACACCTGGGTTATCAGTGTCGATGAATCAGAGTATACAAGATACAACTCTCTTGGATTGGTAACCGAAGTTGATTTACTTTAAATATGTTAGTTGGCTTTTTTTTTTTTTTTTTTTTTTTTAGTTTTTAAGTGAAATTATTCCTCTCTTCCAGAT
>VZTX01005682.1:165014-196825 GCA_013400915.1 Pardalotus punctatus
TTTTTTTTTTGCAGTTTTGAAGTCAGATTAGTCATCGTTTCAAGATAATAGACACATAAGAGAAAGGCCATAGAGGCAGTTAACAGGAAAGCTAGACAGATCTCTGGCAGAACTGCTGAGATATCAGGCAGAGATCTAGAGGAGACAAACAACACATGGAAAGTATGGAAATGAAACAGTGATAGACTTTGGATGATTTCAGTTCTTCAAATGAGAAAGAAGTCAAAGAAGCAGCTTCTGCATCAAGCTGAAGAGCATCAGATTTCTGCAAATTAATTGAAAAATGTAAAATTTTCAGGCAATTGAAATGTAGGTGGTAAACAGAGTTTAGACACACATCATTTGATGGAAGAAATTATTACAGATGTGACCAATACACTAAACCACTGAATTACTATACAGTTTATATGAAAAAACTCCACCCAAAACCCTGAGGCTGTTACAGTAGGATCTGACCTAGACATTGTGCAAAGTATTGATTATTCAAAAATTAATCATTTATATAAGATTAACACAGTGACTCTAAATGCTTTGTGTCTCTGTGACTTTGAGGAAGGAGAAGAGGGAAAGTATCCAGGGCAAGATAGATCTGGTGGCTGTAACTGCAAACAAAGAGGAAAAAAATTGTGCCAAAAATATTTCTATGTGAAAGTAAGAATTGGAAGTCCATCTGGGTCTCACTGTTATTACTTATTTCTGAAGAGCCTAAGGAAAGTCAAATAAAAAATAAATCACAATAGGTGACTATTATCTCTGTTGCACACATGAAGGTTTGCTTATAACTCAATATCCACAAAAAAAGTCTCATTCAATAAATAAAACTTGTATTCATGATAAGAATGCTGACATATCTATCCAGGTTTTGGGTGTATTTACAAGTGCTTTATTTTATTACAATATTTTTAATGTAGAATTTAAGTTTTATATGCAGACCTAACAGCTTTGTCATCAGTCAAAATACACTGAGAAATTAAAAATTAAAATAACTCATCCAGTAAACTAAGAAGACAAAATCATAAAGTGTGAGGCTCAGCTTACCTAGGGGAAATACCCCAAAAGACTATAGCAAATTTAGATTAACACTGATTTTTAAGGATGCTCACACGTCCTTTTAGACCTGACCAGGTATTTAGTGAAGAGATGCAAATGAGAAAGAAAAATTCAGATTGTGGATGAGATACAGCTACTGAATGTTCGACTTAGTATAGTGCTCTGTAATTGACAATTTATGGCTTTGTTTTAGAGGAGAATGACAGCTTGGGTAAATATCTCAATTTTTAAGTAGTCCTGTTTATTACAAAGATGAAAATTAAACAAAAACAAAACAACAAAAAACAAAAAACCATCCCACCTTAATTCTCTTTTTTGTTTGGTTTCTTTAGCAGCATTTGAAAAAGTAATCAATATTGCTATGGATGCACACGATGGCTATGACTAAGAGAATGCTGACTTTGGGTAGAGTTTGTCATTTAATTTGCTACAGAAGGGAAAACCAAGACGGAAAACTCAATGACATCTCACAAATAGGCAGATCAAGATGGAAAAATGCATACAAAGCAAGGCAGTTTGAAATACTGGGAGGATTTGAAAAGGGAGAATATAGTGTCATTTCGTTCTACAACAAGCCTCATGAGACAGTACTTTTGACAGCAAATTCTGTCAAAATAAGATTCCTGAATAAACAACATGAAGTCTGTTCTCTGAGATCTTTCCCTGGAAAAGAATTGGATCATCAAGTTCCATCCCCCTGCTATGAGGAGGGACACTTTCCATTAGACCAGCTTACCCAGAGCCCCATGGTTTAGAACACCTCCAGGGATATTTCCTCACTGGGAAATATGTTCCAATGCCTCACCAACTTCACATAATCATATTTATAAACATATATAAAAAAATCCTAACTTACAAAACCAGATCTCTTCTGATTTTGGGTGTATACTTCTCTATGTCAAATATCTATTTCATGACTCATCTAAAATCTACAAAAATCACAAATCTTCACAGAAATTAGGCTAATACACATCATGCTTTCATAAGTGAATTTCAGAGTGTCCATGGCTCAAAACCATAGCAGCACAATTAGTGCTGCACTCATAATTCTTCCATCTGGGACCAAAATTACCCAAGTTGAACCCTCACAGAGAAATGTTTGTCTAACCTGTAATTGAAGGCTGTTACTCTGCCTTACTTCAGTGTTTTTCCTCTCTAGACTAATATAAATTTGATCTTCTCCCACTGGACTTAAGTGCGACCCTGCCAAGGCTCTGGCGGTGGGGGAGAATGCAGGGGCACCCTCTTCAAGGAGAGGTTTCCAATGTAATCACCTACTCTGTGAGGGGCTGGTTCCAATGAACCCATCACTGAGTGGAAACAGTCAAGCCCCTTAGTCAAGCTGATGGCTCCTCTGGAATTCAGAAACAGCAAAACCACCACACAGCAGTGTGAGGGGGAAAAGACAAAAGAAAAAGTGTCAGAAACTTCTGCAGAGAACAGGGTGAGAGAAGGAGGAGAAGAAGAGGAAGTGCTCCGAGCACCAGAGCAGAGATTCTCCTGCAGCTTGTGGAGCAGATAGCCACACTGCAGCCTGTGGAGGACCCCACAGCAGGGCATGAGGATATTCACAGAATGAACTGTAGCCCATGGAGGAGTAGGGGAATAGTGTGAGGAGAAGGAACTGTTAAGGACTGACTGCATTCCCTACCACCCCATGCTGCTCAGAGCAGGGAGGTAGAGTCCAAGACAAAGGAGTGACTTCAAGTCTGGAAAAGGGAAGTGAGGTGTGGGGAAGTGTTTTATTAATTCTCACAATCCAAATCTATTTTAACTGACAGTAACTAAAATTTCTCCAAGTCTAGACTCTTTTTCCCCGATAGTATTTGATAAGGGATTTCCCTGTCTCTGTCTCACTCTATGAGGTTTTTTATCTTATTTTCTTCCCCCTATCCCATTAGGAAGGAGAAGTTAGTGTACCTGCATGGGGGTCTGGCAGATTGCCAAAGTCAGGTTTCCACAGTATCAGATAGGTGTCCACCTATCAGAAAAATGAGGGAGAAAAAAGAAAAAAATCCCAGACCCAACAAGAAAAAAATATTGCTGGATTATATCTTCATAATACATAGTTTGGCAGTGAAGCACATTTTAGGGAGAAGCTGTGAGAAGAAATATATAGTTTCAGTCTGTGCCTCACTGATAATATTAATTCATAAAGGTAGACTATCTCTTCTGCTACATCTCCAACATCCCATAGTCCTGACACTATGCTACTCTTGCAAATCCATTAGTGTTAAAAGGATCAGCATACATCATTTGGCCTGTATCTGTGAGGAAGCACTTGCTAAGAAAGTTATTTGGCTGTCCAAACCTATGCTGTTTTGGAGCTGCTAATTTTTTGAAGAAAGATGAGCAAATTTTACATGGAAAGCAAGTATTTCAGTGACTGTATAACTGTCCCATAACTTCCTTATACAAAACTAATTTTCATTGCTGAACTGAACTTCGGAATGGCAAAATCATCATTTAAATTAATGTAGGTATTAGGTTTTGAATGGAAAAAAACAATTATAAACTGTGTATGTATATGTATAGAATATTATTTTTTAATACCAAACGTCATCCAGGAGTCAAGCTTTTATTCCCAAGCCATCATACCAAATTTCACAACAGAATGCCTTTGCACAATTTCAAGAAGATTGTTGTCAGTAATTGAAACCTATGTGAGAATAAAACAAATTGCTCTTGTGAAGGATTCTATTCCAGATGTACATGTCAATTTTGTCCCTACTATTTTCATTTGTTACAGTGTAGGATTCAGGACTGGATTAGTCTTAATGGTTTCTGTAAGGATTTGGCCTTGGTTACAAAAGATATGCTCCAAATTTTCTTTGTTTAGGGCTTTTAAAAATTTTATTTTACAGATCAGTATTTTATTCTAGTCTGTTTAGGTTTTCAACCTGTGCACATCACTGTAATCATCTGAACCTGGTCCCCAAAGCCAAAAGTGCTTTCAGACTCCTCAATCATTATCATTAGGGTGTAGCTATGTAGCTTACTGGGGTTTTGTTTTAACGAGCTGCATTTCTTACACTAACAAACCTCAGTGACAACTCTCATCCAGTCTTCTGAAAGCTGAAGAAAGACAGTGCTGCTGGAGGTTTTGTTTTTCTCTTTTGTTGTCTACTCTATTCCTTAGTTTTTAAGGGCAAAAGGCATTTCTTTTAAATTTTACTGCAAGGCTCAGTGGCACACTGCAATCAAAAGTCAGGGGTGTATGCTTAGTTAGAATGGACTGGTACAACTTTAATTGCTTCACTGGAGTGGCATCATTTCATATCAGATGCATAATCTCTGTGATAATCACTAAATTACAAAGCACAACAGAGTCCAAATGGAGCATCACTCCTCTGTTTTTCTTTAAAAAACTGCATATAGAAAACAAGTATTATAGTTTAAAAAGTATTATTTTAATATAGCAATTGCCTTGAATGAAACTCATTAGACACACACAATTTATAATGACATTATCAAAATGCCTTCAATAAAGGGATAATATAGACCACCACAGCGAATTAACATGCTTGAATAAGAAACGTGCTTCCTGCTGCACAGAACAACAGTTGGATTTGGTTGTATGTGTCAGATCAAATGATAGTTAATAAAAGCATTCACTTTTCTGATATGAACAGAGCAGACAAAAAAACCTTCTTGAAGATGTTTACCCCAAGGATAAATGGAACTAGAGATTAAGACACTGAGGAGCAGGATATCAGTGAGCAGATGTTAGGTGATGGCAGGAATTAGGGATGCTCATGGCAGAAATGCCTACTGCCAGCTGCAACCACCCTAATTACCCTGAGAGAGGGTGCCAGAAACATGAGAAAATGTAAACAGGGGTAATCAGGCTGTATTGAAAAGGGTGTTTAGGAATAACTGTCAGATTTAGAGCAGCAAAAAAGACTGGAAGTCTCTGAAAATTTTCAAAAATACTCTGTTTTACAGAGGTCCGGATTATAGGAACCACTGTGACAGAAGGATTTAGAAAATGATCCTTCACTGAATTATCAGGTCTGCAGTAGGATGCACAGCCAATGACTGTATCATTTCTGAGGTCTTATCTCTAATATAATGACAAGTCTGCTAATAGTGGAATTTGTTTTGACAGTTCAACTATTTCTGCTTGAATTTGCACTTTGATTTAAAGTCAAAATCCTGTTTTATTTCTCTGTTATGAAGAGCCACCCATAAATCACTCAGCAAAACAATGAACGTGCATCTTTACACAAAGGTATGCATCACAGAATTTTGTTGATTGTGCTGGTTTTGGCTGGGATGGAGTTAATTTTCTTCACAATATCTAGTATGAGGCTGTCTTTTGGACTTTGGACTTCCACTGAAGGGGTGAATGAGCATCTGTGTGGGGCTTAGTTGCAGGCTCGGGTTAAATCACAATGCTGATTAACACAAGACAAAACTGAACCTTAGCTGCTCTATGGACCATGAGCATCTGTGGGAGTGAAGATGCATTGTGACTTTGACAAAGACAGTCTGGCCGTGTCAGCCATCCCTCCACACCTTCATGCCTCCTTCCTTTGCTGTCTCTGATAGGCAACGCAATTTGTCCTAAGATAAGGATGCTAGGTTGATATTGGAGGAAGAACTGTCTGAATGCTTGCAGAATTAATGTATTCTGGACATGGGGGAGCTGTGATACATTGGCAATATTTAGATAATGTATTAGCAATAAATCTAATCGTAACCATATACATAATCAGTGTCATACTTTTAATCCCTGATCTAGAGTCTTCTCTCTATTATTCTGCCACACACATCTATCAGAAATCTCCCTCAGTTGATTCCCACTACACAACTGCATGAAGGTACATGCCTTTTCCATTAATTTATAGTGTAGTATTGGGCTAATTTGTGGGTATACAGAGAAAGAGAGGTATCTTTAGTCTGTGCTGCTTGTACCTAGGTGAATTTCACTGCAAGACAGGACCCACATGAGTGTTCTTGCCCTAGATATTTTCAGCTTCAGTTCAGTACTCAGAAGTATCTACAGCTCTTTGAGATTTCCTACCATGCGTAAAACATCTCCACCTCACTGACACATATTCCTTTCCACATCTCTGACAGCAGAATTCAGGTCTAGTTTTAGGTGTTTATATGGAGGTATCTGCAGGCTCAGTAGATGTCTGGGTCCCTAATACCAGCCAGCCCTAATACCACAGAAATGAAAGTGATTTAGCTCGTCTGCAAACAGAGGCCAACACTGGCCAGCCAAGTGCCTGAGCATTATTTAAGCACTGACTTAGTTGCCTTGAGAATGCTTCTGCTGCTCACCCTTGGACACCTGGTTTCATCTGAAACTCAGTAGGGAATGACACCAGGCCTTCAGATACCTCTCCCTGCAGGCACTGGGGTGCAACTTCTTCTCAGATCTGCCAGCCCCACAGGTGTCTGCAGTGGATATCTGAGATATCTAGCCTGAGTGTGCCAAATGACAGTAGACACATATGTGTGGGCAGTCATGCTCTAGATTTGCACAGTTTATAACACAAGGCAAGCATGCAATACATAGTTGAAGGTAACAATTTAAGTTTTTTGATGTTTGATCAAATCCCTCTCCTGGTTCTAGTCACATCAGAAGCCAAGTAAACCTGAAGTCCAATTGATGTTAACAGAAAGAGAAAATAAATACAGACAAAGGGATAAATTAAATCTTCAATTAGTACTTCCTTTGAGGAAGGTGTCTGCAATCAAATACATGCTATTCAGCGCAAAATGAATAGATAGAGTACTTCCAGATATTTTTCAGGAGGTGTCAGTGGGTCTAATTCTAAAAGGGCAGGTCAGACTGTAATGGTACAGCTTAGCTTTTATTTCCTCCATAAGAAGGTTAATATAGTTTTAAAAGGTATGAAAAGAAAGAACATGCTGTAACCTTTTATCCTTGTCTTTAATCTGAGGCTAACAAAAAACTGAGGAAACACAGGCTGCCACCTCCTCTCACATCACCATGGTCTGCTGTGTGCGTGGAGTTCCCAGAAGCAGTATCTGTTGCAAACACATGCGGATGGGTGGACAGATGTTCCCAGGAGACAGCCATACACACCAGTCCCCTCACACTGCATGGGAAATAAGAAATTAAGAGGTGCAGTGACATAGAAAGAAAATGAAGTTGCTCTCCCATGATTTAAATATCCATTGGTACTACTGGTGTTAATGATCAGGTGTTTGGAATGAAGCCTTCATTGTGTTTAAAAGATGCTATTTAGATCAGTGGTAGAGATCTGCTACTCTAGTGATGATATTATCATCATGGTCCCACCTGTATCTCCTCATAAAGATTGCTTATCTTTATGGTGACAACAGGCAAGCACACTTCTGCTGTGGAGACATCATTGCTGGGCTGGGGGTGGGGAGAGAAGATCTGGAGGAGAAAAAAGTTCCTTTTCATTGACAAAATTATTGTTTCTGTAGGCCACTTGGTATAAAGTGTCAGTAGAAGTTCTGGAAGCATAAAGTTATCAGATACTAAAGAGAACCCCCCCCCTATAAATTCTTCTAATGGGAAAGGTTTGCTGTTTGAAGGAGCTCCCTTGAGGTCATGCCATTCTGTTGATTTCAGCAAGAATCCTGGGATGCAAAGGAATGATTTTATGGGGTAGAATGGTGTTTAAAGGCAGGCGTGATTTGCAGGCAAAGTAGCAAAGAGAGATCTAACTAACTGATAATTAATGCTTTTGATCATTTTTCCCCCCTGCTCAGTGCTTTAAAAAAAATGATGCCACGAATCTCAATGAGTACTTTAGACAAATTCTAACCTTATTTAACTCTGAATTAAATAGCAATTAGAAGACTATATACAGTATTGCAACCTGCTGCTCTGTCAACTCATACCTGGAAGGAAAAGAAACAGATTGAGTGGCTGCTAGGCACATGGGAAAGAATTAGCAGGTATATTTGTAGGTAAAAGTCATGAAGCTGTGTCCCACCATGCTTGTCAGCACAGTGTCTACTTTTTGTCTATCAGAGAAAAGTGGCTTTTTATTGCTCTCTACTGGACCTGCATTTAAGAAAAAAAACAAAAACAAAAACAAAAAACCCAACAAAAATACAGCTGTAGGCTGAGAATACCAAGAGAAATAAATACAAAGCAAAGATTTAATTAGGGGACTTCAGGAATATTTAGGAAACCTTACTATATAGTATTTATTTGGCCTGTTTAACATTTGTTCATTTACATAAATGCTAGCTAAAATACAGAAAACTCATGAATATGTAGGTGGGATTCATAAAATTACTCAAAGAAAAAATAGTCTCACATAATTGCCTTCTTGTGATTTGTCTGTACTTAATCAGTAGGGCAATGGAAAACAAAAGTCCATCTTACCCAAGCTTCTGAAAATGTCATTATTTTTGCTGAGAAAGATCCCAGCTGACTGATTGCAGTCAGGATTTGTGGAATATTTGAAAAGCTGTAGTTATTACCAACACATTGACTAAAATGAAGAACTTTTATGTCATAAACAAAATTTGAACTAAGAAATTTTAATTTTTGCTTTCCCTAATCATATTGAGTATTGCTCAAATCAGAAGCAGCAAATAAAATCATTACACTCAAGCCTTCTTTTTTCCTAGAATTCTAAATAGAGGTATAAGGTCAATGCCAATCAGGCAAAAGGATGAGGTAACTGTTTAGAGAGTGCAAATAATTTGCTAGCTGAAAAGGTTTTGATTTTTAAAAGCTTAGACATTTAACACACCAGCGTCAACACTGAAAAAAGTGGCTGATTCCTTTTATCAAATCATAATACATATTTTATACCCCTGCCAATTGTAACAAGACCATACACAGTAAACTTAAAAGTATAAGCCTATGCTTTCCCACACTGTTTGTAGCATTATTTTACACAAAACCTATGACTGTTTTATTACATAATAACAATCAGGTAGATGACCAGAAATGAGTAGATGCTTTAGCACGTTAAGATAATAGTAAATGGAAAAAACCCAACGAAACAAAACAACAAACAAACAGCAGCAACAAAAACAGTTAGAATTGGTTTCTACAGTATTTCCAGTGTCATACTCATGTCTAGAAATGTAACTACAGACAGCTATGCCCATTCCCAGTCACTTTCTTGTGATTGCACATGACTGAAGGAGGACAAACATAGATATAAGCAAACAATGCCATGAAAAGAGAGGTGTTCAGTTTGGTTTATTTTTCTTCCTGTAATAGAATCTGCATGAAAAAAATGCATTTTCTCCAGCAGTCCTGAATACAGTTACTGCAGTGTATTTCAGCAGGTAAACAATATGTCACAAGTTCTAATCTATGAGAACGAATTTATTGAAATACTTTTTATTTCTTATTAAGATCTTTTCTCACTCTGCTATCTGCCTGTAATAGTTTTAAAAACAGACTTCATTACAAAGAGATGTAGAAGCAAATTAAAGGACATAGAGCTGATAGCAAAAAGAGGACTCCAGTCTGGCAGAGCTTCCAGTCTCAGGTCTGAAGCTGCTGCCAACAAAGTTCAAACTTTATAAAGCTTCTCATATTGTTTCTCCCAGATTTGTTCTTCCTTATAAGTTCTTCTTTTTGTTTCCATGTCCAGAATCAATAAGTCCCAGGACAAGATGTATTTTCAGAACTATCCCTCTCCCAGTGGCACTACCTTGAAAAGTTTTTGCAAATATATGTGGATTTTAGAAAATTACAGGTGTTATTTATTTTTCTGTCCTGGATTTATATGCCAATGTTTTGGTAGTGGGGGAGCTGCAGGGATGGCCTCTGTGAGAAAACACCAAGAGTTGCCCCTGTCAGATGCAGTTGGTTCCAATGGACCCACCCTGGTCAGAGCTGACCCTACCAGTGACACCAATGGTGCCTCTGTGATAATTCATTTAAGAAAGGGTAAAAATGCTGTGCAGCAGCTGTGAGATATGTGTGGGGAAAATATGAGAGAAACAGCCCTGCAGACAGCAAGGAAGGGTGGAGAGGAGAAGCTCCAGGCAGCAAAGCAGACATTCCCCTGCAGCCTGTGGAGAAGACTGGGGGAAGAAGTTTGTGCCCCTGCAGCCCATGAAGGGCCACGTCAGAGACCACTGAGAAAAATCACAGTGGGACGTACCACTCTACATGTGCTATTTCTTACATTGTGCTTCTGAACTTTGGCTAGTGTTGGAGACAGAATAGAGACCTACATGGACTTTAGGTGTAAAACTGTGTTCACTTTTATCTTATTCTGCTAAGGAAGGTGAGATCTCAGAAATCTTAGAAGCCTTAGCATTTTCAGAAGTCTTAGAAAGACATAGTAGACTTCAAACAGAAGTGGTAAGTTAAAGGTAGAAATTTCCATGCAAGTTTCACTGGGATGCACTGTGGGAAGGTCTGGAGAGAAGATTTTTGGACTTTAGAACTCCTAAAATATTTCTCTGCAAGTAAATGAGATCTGATTTCTGGAAGATGGTATTTAGATAATTTTTAATATGTTTAAGTAAGCAGTAATGCTGAAGTGCTCAACACCTTTCACAATTTCATATTCACTATGAGAACTGAAAGCACTCAGTACAGACTCATATCCAGGAATAAAAACACTTATTTGAAACAGTTTTTACACCAGAATATAGTAAGGACTTTTTATAAGACTCTATAGGTTTTAATAGATTTTAGAGACGCTAATGTGATAGAATATTACATGATGTTATATATAATGCTATAAAATATTACATTATTTCAGAATATGTAATAAAACATGATGAGTTGTAATATAAATGTACATTAACTCATTTGCTAATGATCAACATCAACCACAGGAACAGATGCCAGTGGTTTCACATCCTTTCATCAAAAGGGAGACAGAGCCTATTTAAATGTTTTAATTGTTGGGAAAGAAATGGATTTGCTTTTATCCAATCAATATTACTTTGACCAAGAATCAATTAAACTGACAAGACTTCTCTTATTGAAGCAACTAAGGGCTTTAATTAAATTCCATTCTATAGTTTAAGCAAGGCACTGGAAGACAAGGAGAACACAGAGGCTACTTTGAATTTAGTGTATATATTGGAAGTATGGTTTTAGGAGCAAATCATAAATTAAATTTCAGATACATTAACACTTTATAGCGTGCTACACATCAAAATGAAACCACTGATAGTGGCCCCATCTATTACAGCATGTACTTCTTTTTTGAATTAGCAGAAAACAGAATGCTGTGCATTTATTACAGTGACATATTATGTACAAGGTCATCCTTCTGTTTCCTCAGAAAACATAATTAGTGCTAAACAGTCTCTCTTTGCCTATTTCTTTAGAAGATCACTGCACAAAAATGAGACACTGCAGAATAACAACGAGCTCCATTTAATTGGTGCAACCCTTCCCCCTGCCAATCAGCAGCACAACTCAATATTCACTCTGGGGCAAAGGAGTTATTAAAGCATTTCAAATTATATTTTCAAAGGGAATTTTCCTTTTTTCTTATTACCTCTTCAAATCTGAATCACTGGGTGAGAAGAGAGGCCAAAGAGATGAAAACAGAAAGCTTACTTCCTAGGAAATTACTGAAAATGATGTCATGAAATCCAACAGGTTTTGGTATAAAAAATCTTCAGAAGAGAAAATACACTTTAAGCAAAAGACCTCAAATACAAAGTCTTTCTGCAAGTGGCAACACCTCACATCACTTAGCCTGGAGCTTCTATCATTTCAGTCTCCTGATGTGATGCTATTCTATCTTATTTTCCTCAGGCTGCTTTGCTCACTAAAGCAAGTAATTAGAGTAGCAAATAACAGATCCAGAGTCCCAAATTAACTTTCAATATTATCATCTTGTTGCTGGTGGCTAAAACAATTCTAACATTGGCAAATCTATATACCTTCCTGGTAAACAGCTATTAAAACAAATGATTTAGTAAAAATCATTTTCAGCATCCTTGTTCTAAAATATGCCAGTTTTGTGCAAATTAAACAGCATAATAAGTGATCGGCAGGTTCCTCTGGTTAAATATTCCTTTTAATTGCTCATTGGTTCAGTCCACGTTTTACTACAGAAGTTGTTATGTCAGTGAGTGTCTCCGGCTTGTGGCATGATGGCAAGTTTTCTCTTTACATTAATAGTTTTCAAAGATTAGTGGGTTATTCTTAATGTGTTGGACACATTAGCACAAAAATAAGCTTTTTTGATTTAAGGAGAATTTTATTTTTTCTTTCAAGTGTGATGGCAATTACAATCCTCAATAACTAGCTCAGTGTTTTCCAGCATAACAGTTTTTTCCGCTTATAAATATTTTTTTCCAAATTAATGTGTTAATTTATAGGTTGGATAAAAACAACCATACATGTAAGTGTTAATGTTGTCTATTACATTACTATATACAATAAACTATTTAATATAGGAAAATTATTTAAACTGAATGAAAAATTTAATTAACATGATTTTTGGTTTGTTTCATAGCTGAGTTGAAGCTTTTGCTTTTTATTCTGATATACAGCATCTACAAATTTGGAATTACGGGAATTTTCAACAGAGATATAACATTTACTGAACATTTTTAAGTGATTGCAACAGCTGTGGGTAATTGTTCAAATTGTACTGGTATTTATGGACAAAATGTAAATCTTTTACACTCAAAACAACAAATAAATTTCTGGAACAAAAGAAGAGCAAAATGTAAATAAAATTGATAGATAAGCAAATAAAGAAACCCCCAAAACCTCTAAAAAATTAACCTTCATGCTTTCCTCAGCTCTGTTCACAAAGTTATAGCAATGTAACAATGATGGGACTGCATCCAGTATTCATGCCGTAGGGTAATGCTAGACTTACGAAATTCCCTGTCAAAATCAGCTTTAAATTTGTGTACACCACTGAATTTTTGCCAAGGCTATGAAAATAAAAGTTGTTTATCAGCAGTTTTGATACAGGTTTTAATGAAACTTGCAAAAAATAAGCTTCTCGATGTCTTTCTACAACTGTCTGCACATGACATAACAGTAGAGCTCATGTTGCCTTCCTTCTTTCAATTGGTGGACAAGTTAAAACTGCTGCTAAAACACAGTGTTATAAGGATCTGTGATCCAGAAAATGTTCATCAACTCCTGCACAGACCCTATTGAGCTCTTGACCTTCTTATCAAGAGTTAAATACTTTGTCAGTTATCATAATAGCTATGGCATGGGTTTTAACCCAGAAGAAGTCATTATATAAAGTAGCATGTAATGTATTTTCATCAGGAATGAACTGTCATGCCCTAAGAAGATTTAGACAAATTCTGGTCCAACTCTGAACGTCTACTTTTGAATTAATAACTTCCAATTGCTTTGCCAAGCAGTGTATAACAGCCAGGATGAAGCACTTCTCTCTGTCTACAGCACCTTTGTGTTGATAGCAAGGAAGCAGCTTCTTTGGTACCTTTTGAAAGATTTTCAGATTTTATTAATAATTTTCTGTACACTGATCATGAGCTGTTTTAGAAAACATGGTCTTTTAGGATTTATGCAGTACTGAACTGCTTTTTAGTACATTATTACTTTTCCCAGGAGTGCATAAACACATCAGAATGTTTGTCCCAGCAGCGCCCTCAGTTTTTTTCCTGTGTCTCTCAATTTTCAACCCTATATTCTACATAATGGACTAAAAGGAAGAGTTGATGAGAAGGTATCACACAGATCATGCTAGGGAAGGTAATATTTTTTAACTGCAATCCTGAATTATTTAAACTTAAAACATTGCGTAAAGCCAGCTCTATTTCAACTAAATGTCAACAAAGTATCTAAAAATTACTGAAGGAGCTGTTTTCCACATTTTTCAACTTACTGTTTCTTTTTGAAGGATACTGTCTTGAACACATAGGTATCTCTTTACAAATTAAAAATGGAAGAACCAAGTAAATATTTTAATGCTATGAAAAACACTCACTCTTTTGATCACCTTGCAAAATGTGCTTTTCATAATTTTGCTTTTCATAATTTTGAAAGGTAAAAATTGATATCTCAGAACAAAACATTGCATAACTGTGGTTATTTTCACATTATTAACAACCCCTCTTCCAACATTTCTTCATTCCTTAAACATCACACAAAATTGCTTTCTTCCTATAGCAATTTGTACTTATATTGAAAAATAAAATATTTTGAAAATCTTATGTTAAGAAATAACATATTTTGCAAGTCTTACATTTTTCCATAACAGCTGCATAAACACTCTCCTTTCCCCTCTCTGGTGTCACCAAGTTGTCAGTCATTAGAAAGGAAAACTTTGATGTCCTGTTACACAAAGTTGATAAGAGAATCCTTGTGTTTTGCTACCTCATGTTCCAGTAATACTCTTGCAATATCCAGTTTATAGTTTTTAGGTTCATGTGTTGAAGGGCAGTTTTTTCCTAGTACTGTGTTATATGACACAACTGTATGGACAGTTCTGGGTTCTGGTTTTCTGGGGAGTTTTTCTCTCACACTCTTCCTTTGAAAAGGAGGAAATAAGCAAGAAACGAAGTCAGCTCCACCAGTTGCAGCTATTTTTTAAAGCACATGGGCTCCTGTCAGAATCAGTACAGGTAAGCACAGGTTTTTTTAATCTTTTTTCGTATGCTTATTAACATGAGTTCTAGTGCAAAGAAAAAGACCTGTTTGGCTAAAAATTACTCTGTGACATTGTATTTAATTAACATCATATTACACTTATTCTGGAGCAATCATAGTTTATTTTAGTAATTAGGAGATCAAGATTTCAGGCTTTTATTTGACTGCTACTTCCATTTCAACAACTCATTTTTAAATACATTGCCAGACATGTCAGGCAGAGCCAGCCAGATAGGTGCTGTCATGGCATGGATGACATCACAATGTTCAATAAGGGTTCCATGGGAGAGATCTCAGAGAACTAGGGAACTGTGAAAGCTGGATTACTTGTCAAGCAATTTAGGATTATCAGGCCTTTGCACAAAGCCTCTGTGTATGTGTTTTTCTGTCCAACAGCCCCCTAGAGATTGGTGCACAGTCTTGCCACATGCACACCCTTTTCAAGTGCAGATCTAGAAGAGAAGAAGCACTCTTATTAAAAAAAGCCTATTCCCTCTTGATGGTGGCAATGTATAGAGTAGGTCACCTCTCATTTGCATCTTCTGGGTTCTGTTCCCCAGTTTATCAATCATTTTGACATGACTGAATGACTTTGACAGATGTCGATAAAGCTTCTAGAACAATTAGTATATTTAATAAGGCTGAAGAAAATATCAAGTTTCCTTTCCGAGAAGGGAGCCTGTAGAATCAACCTAAGTACCTTTAGATTCAAGGTTAAGTAAGACCAGAGTGATGCTTCATCACAATTGATGGATTGAGTCTTTTAGACATGGGAAAAAAAATCAGGATTTAAGTGTTACATGAAATTCAGCTAGTGAACCACTTATGTCATATTTAAGGCTATTTTTTGAAGACCCTGGGGGTTTTTTGGCTTTCTGTTTCTAAACACTTGGTGTATTTGTCAGTGCTTCCTGACAAGCAATAGAATTTTCTGACATAGCTGACTGATATCAGGAAAGAATCTGTAACAGCATTTCTCTAGATACATGCTCTTTTAACCAGTTTGTAGGGTATCATTGCTGGGGTTAGCAAGGTTAGCTGCAGATCTTCAGTTAGGAAAAGACCATTGAAGCATAGCATATTCAAATTAAAATAACAATCTAACAACAAAAAACCCCAAACGCTGTATTTTTTTCCCTCCAATATCAGCTAGAACATAATCTGCTCATCCCATTTCTCTCTGTTCAAGCACTGATTTCACACAGTTTCCCCTTTTTCTCAGATAACATGGGACATACGATTTTCCCCATCATTAGTGCTGAGTTTGATAGCTTGCTAGCTTGCATCATGATGTTCTTTTAATCGGTTGATTACGTATATGCCCCAGGCAAGTCACTGCGTTAACATCTGATGATTTAACAAATTGCTCTGATTTTATTTATTTATTTTACTTCTGGCTGAAACATTTTCTAGTATCAATGTTCAAAGTGCAATGTCTCTGTGAAAGCAGCCTATATTCACAGCTTCTGGATATTTGCATTAGTGGTAATGGATGCCTTGAGCCATGGGAAAACAATATGGGTTTTAGCATACATGCTTAACACTTAGTCCTAGTTCCCTAACTTTAAAAAGTCCAGCTTAAATATTTATGAAATGCCATTGTTCATTTGGAATTGAGTAACAACTGATTACCTTTCATAGATCTGCAAAATCTGCAGTCAGATTTCTATGCTGAGTTGCAGGGCTACAAGTGTTGGTTTGACTCTCATGGGCCAAAGCGTTCAAACTACACTATAGTTTTTTAATTGGAAATGTAATTGAAGCTATAACCAAGCTTCAGGGGATAGTTCAAATTGGGTTAATGCAGTTACAAAATAGTGATTTAGGGTGGCATGTTCAGAGATTGTAATCGGATAACTTCCTGAATTTATTTGGCATTTGCTTATAAACTGTACAGATCTCCACATCCAGAATGTCTCTGTGCAACTTGTATTGAAAGCGTCTTTTTACCTTTCAGCTCTCAAGACATAGGATACTCCAAAATAAGGCTACTGACAGGCTTGTTTGTTTGTTTATTTATTTGTTTTTCTGTTTTTTGGGGTTTGTTTGTCGGTTTGTTGGGTTTTGTTGTGGGGTTTTGTTGTGGAGTTTTTTTGTGTTTTTATTTGGTTGGTTGGGTTTTGGTTTTGTTTGTTTGCTTTGTTTGTGTTTGTTTGTTTTTTTGAGCCCTCCAGTCCTTTAAGAAAGGAAGCTCTACAATAAAGCCTGTTGGAAATGCATTGGATATAGATATATAAACAGGCTTAATCATACGCCGCAATGATAAAAGAGTTATTGTGCCTACATTTCAAATTGTGACATGAATGTTCTGTAAACATATCCTTTGACATGAGCAGTAATATTTAGTATTATCAGTCAAAATTGAATCTAGGGCCTTTTGGCTGGAAGAAAAACTCCAGTAACTCAGTCCCTGTAAGGATAAAAATTACTGGATTAAAATATTAAGGTTTGTTTGATTTGATTGAATAATTACTTTTTGTTCCAGTACATTACTGCTTACATAGACATTTCACCTATGCTCGTCTTTATTTCATTTGATTATAATTCTTTCCCCATAGACAAACCTGTCTATGAGGAAAATATGCTTGACTGAATAATAGTGAATATTTAGACTATTTAGATAAGGTACCAATGGCTGGAGGGTAATTGCAATATTTAGCAATTATATGTACTATACTCCATGCCCCAGTGGGATTTCTGCTGAGAATGTGCTTTACATTGTGTAGGAACAATCAAGGACAGAAAAGAGCCACAAATATTCCCATTAGACAGTTTAGTGTTGAAGAGTATTTCACAGGTTAGGATTAAAATAATATATACCAGTGTAGTAAGAACTCTGGGAACAACCTGAGACAGCTATTTCCCAAGGAACAGAAACCTTTCTGTGCAATTAATGTCATCTGTTACTTCTGCTCTACTACTTGCATATTGTTTCCCTTCCCCAGACTTGAAAGAGAAAAATAAAGACTTTCTAGCCATAATTAAATTAAGTCAATAATAGTAATTGTACTAATTCCAAGTTTCACCATGGTTACTTGGCCCTCAGAAGAGCACAACAAAACATTAAGTAGCACATTTTCAAAGAACAACCTTTTATCTGGGTGTTGTAGTGAGAAACATCAAGAAAATGGCAGAAATATTTTACCCACCTGACTTAGAGATAAAAAAAATCACTTGTAAAGGGTTTGTTGGACCCTATTATTGCCATCATGGAAGGCATATTTAATGAAAGAAATAAATTGCTTATTACTTATACACTGGCGATCAGCAGAGACTACATGTAAAACACAATTGCTAAACAGGAAACAAGTTCTACAGAGGGCGTTGGGTTGATGATCTCATTACAACTAATGACCTTGAACACCATTCAGGCTTAGTTTAACACTCCAAAACCTGTCAGGCACTGCTCCGGTTCTTATTTAATTAACTCTTAACATTCTTACGTGCCATAGGATAAAGGACAAGAATAAGTATCTCAATTCTGTGTACAGCCTTCATTTACTTCAATATCTCTTATGGACACTGGATTTAGAAATCTCATCCAAAATATTTGAAGTATCATCATGAAATGGAATATTTAAATTTATGTTGACAGAGAATTCCCTTTAAAGGTATGGGGATTATTTACCGTCCAATAAATATCTCAGCATCTTTGTATGAATAAGGTGTGGTTAACTGTGAATAATTTTCCTTGTTTACTTGTAACTTTTCTTTCTACCATCTATTTGTTCTTTTTTAAATTCTGTCTTTTCTGCAGTTTCAACTTAAGTTTTGCTCAAGAGTGCCCTTAATCTGGCTTCCAAACACACCCCAAAATGCTAGCTTGAATTCCATAACAGCTGCAATTTATTTTAGTTTGAATGTCACGGGAGCTGGGCTGAATCTTTAGTGCTGCAGTGAAAGGCAGAAGTAGAAATTACAATTCATGGGGTGCCAAACCTAATCATTTTGTTCTGCTCATTCAGCCAAGTTCTACTCATGCAAGAGTGGATCTGGCCAAGCAGCAGCCTAGATCTGGCCCAGGGGATAAGTTAACCTACGTCCCTGAAACAGAACAGCAAAACTTGCAGGTTAGAAGAAGAGATCTGTCAGAATTCCTACCCTGTTAAATTTGCTCCCAAGGAAGAAGGAAAAAAAAAGCAAGAGAAGGGATGGGACGTGGTAGGAATGTCACAGGGCATGTGGCAGTACAGGATCTGGAATGTGAGGGCAGGGACACAAAGAAATAAAAAAAAGCAATGTGAAAATAAGGGATGTGAAATGCAAACAGGAGGGGGAGAATGAAAGAATAAAGAACACTAGAATGTGAAGAATGAATACAGTTATAAGAAGGACTTAATGCACCCGTATACCACAACCCCCTCAATAACATTCAGTAACTCCAGGTTGTCCACAATCATCTTGTCTGTATTCCAGGTTAACTACACCATGGATGAAGAGGACAGCCAATATCAATATTTGCAGGGTTGATCCTTACAATGTGTGATGCCAGATGATCAGAGCCATGCCTATTTCCAAAGCCAATCTAATACAGAGAGCGTGGGTTTGCATGGATCAAGTTTGGTTTTTTGTTATGGTGATGCTTGACAGCACTGATATACTCACATTTGAGTATATTCTTCTACCCCATAATAATAAACTTTCTTCCTTTTATAGGGCTATTTGTAGCAAGATGCTCTGCCTAAGTGGGGGTAAAACATCTCAAGCTTGACACTGTTGGCAAAAATTATCAGTGACGATTGAAGAAGGTGGGTCAAACTGCTTTTGGTGTTGAAGAATGCTGAGACCAGGTTGGCTTGTCAATCCCAAAGTTAAACATTCTGAGGATGTGAAGAACAATGTTTCCTGAAAGAATCTGGCACTGGCGAGTACAAGGCAAACAAAGTTTCTGATAAAGGAACTAAGAAGCAGTAGTACTGCTAAATGATCTAAAGGCTGCTGAGATGACACAGCTGGCAGTCAATCACTTCATACTATAAAAACCCAGTCCCACTTTTTAATGCTGGGAACTTTGAACACCCCCCTTCTAGGAGTGTGTGGGGAGACACCTCCATTGACTGGGAGACACCATTCAAGGTTAATCCTTGAGGTTTAGAGAAAGAGATTTGCCTGCAGTTGTTGCTATGGGTGAGTAACATCAACCTCTACTTAATAATTACTAAGCTAGCTTTGAAATTATTGATTTAATAAATAGTACACTGTATTAGTGGTTAAAACTATCTATACTATGTAGTAAGTAATTCCAATTAAAGTATTAAAGTATTCCTTTGCCCAGACAATGCAGAACAGATTATCTACCATCCCATAGGCTATTTTTCTTACTTCTAAGTATCCAGCATGAAGAAAAACATCCATCAATAATTGTGAAATCCGAAATGCCACAACTTACATTACTTGTAAACGGTTTCTCCAAATTGTAGAAACGAGTATTAAAAATAAACATTTTGTCAATTCATGCAGGTCCCCTGTCAAGACCCCACCAGTAAATATCTCCCTGAGGTACTTGCATACAGTTAACATAGCTACACTACAAAGGCCAAAATTCCAATGCCTTATTCTTGACAGTAATTCTTTTTAAATCAATATGTGTGAGCCAGGACATTATGCTACAGCCATATGAGTCTCACCTCTAAGTGGGACATATGAACTACCTAGGCAGTAAGCATCAATAAGCAGAAGCCCCAAGCTTTGTATTATTCAAAGCAAATTATTAGTTCCACAGTTTCTGGGAATTTTTGGTAAAGATAGTGAGAACTGACACAGATAAGTATCATAAAGTGATCCTTGTTTGCACTCAGTAAATTAATGGAATGTTCTTAATTTATAATTATTTCTTCTGTGTGATTTTTAAGACTCTTCTATTGCTGCATGTATCTTCTTATTTGACTAGTACTGTACAAGACTATAAAGGGGGAAATTCACTATTCAGTTATGCTTCAGACTGTAGACACTCATTTTATTTTACAGTTTTTGTCAGTGCTGCCTTCTGACTGTTTCTCTACTGCTTGTGTGTCTCTTTAAACAGACAAAGAGGCACATGAAAATGAAACACTAAAACCCATATGAGCTGCCTGTCTGCTTACAGCTCCTGACTATTAAATAGAGTTTACATCTGATAGGAGTCAACCTGAGGTCTGGCATCCCTTCCATGGACTCTTTTTATATTAGATTACTGGGTAAAAAAGAGCTGATGTTGACACCAATGTTTTGGTCTGCTGTCTGCTAGCTGGCTCTCTTATCCACTTAGCTAGTGAGTCAAGTTTCCAGCTGTTTGCCCTCCTTTTGTCCTCCAGGCTCTTCTGTTGCCTCTCATACAGAGGTTCAGAAGAAAAGATGAAGCAGGTGCCTAAGCCAAGGAATAGTAAGCCTCCAGAAGCTATTTTACATTTCAGGCTACGAAAAGCCTGAAGTTTCAAGTCTCTTTTTTTGTAGTTTAAAGATTTTGCCTTTGGATTTTAAGTTAAAAGTCAATGCCTCCACCTTTTCTGGTACTTTTAAATAAAAATTATGGTGATGCTGTATCTGATAGTGAACTTAATTAGTGCAGTCAGAGATAGGCATATAAAACTTACCAAAGACCTTTATTTAAAGTGCTCATAAAAAACACTGCATCTATCAAAGGAGTTAAGACCTGAGATATTTGTGAATGAGCTTTGAAGGAAATATGTGCAGAATAGCCAACTCGAATGATCCATGGGTATCTACAGTAGCAGAACTTTAAGTAACCAAGCAAATGCTCTAGCAGAATAGGTGACCTATAGAATCTCAAATAGTTTCAAAAATCTTGTGTGGATTTTGTGTCTTGGAATAAATTGAAAAAAAAAAATCTTTAATAAATAAATACCACATTTTCCTTTATTTTTTTTTCTGTAAGTCTCAGCATTAATCTATAATGTCTGTATGAAAAACTTAGTCCTTGTGTACAATGATTAGCTTTGGTTAGGAAGGTATACTCCTGAAATAAATTTATAGCTATATGACAGTGTTTGGACTGCTTTCACCACCATTGTGGTTACCTGGCATTAAAGGGAAATGTATATCCATGTCATAGATGTCACAGGTCATCTAAGCTGACATTGGTCCTCAAGGTTTTATGAATCAATTTGGACTAAGGGACACCTAATTTAGTTCCTAATTTGATTATCTAGGACTTAATAGAAAAACTACTTGGTGCAATTATTCCAAGTGGATAAGAGAGAAGCATGAATAAGACTTTTCTGTAGAAGCAAAAAAAAACCCAAAAAACCCCCAAAACAAAAAAACCAAACAAAACAAAACCAAAATGAACAAACAAAAAAAACTCCCCAAAAGCAGACAAACAAAAAACAAACCCAAAACTTTTTTTGGATCCTTTACCCAGATGGTTCTGCACTCTTCTCAGATGCATTAATGATTAATATGGAGGTATGAATCCAGCCTATCTGTAAGGTCAAAACTCAGAAAATAGTGTTGGGAAACTTTTGGGTGGTCCATTGCATCTGAGAGTTAATTTTCAACAAATAAGACAATCTGCCATGGTCAGCTAGAGCAGAATTTTGGAACAGAAACAGAAATTTTGTTACCTTCATAGAATCAGGAATTACAGGCAGACCAACAAGAAACTTTAGCTTCTGATTGACTGATGACCAGATTCTCTCCAAAGGCTTTTGTTTAATATATTTTAGAAAAATAATATTTTGGAGCCTTTGGATGTGTGGACACAAGTAAAATCATCTGAGGTAACCTCGGTAGGTCAGCTCATATGCCATACTCTTTAGAATCTTATCCTCAAATGCTATGGGAGCTCTACAACAGGAATTTAAGCTGAAAAAGTTGTTAAGGTCTGTCTGCAAATTATCATTGAGTAATGGTGACACAACTGGAGTGCAAAGTTCCTGAATAGAAAAAATGAGATCAACAGAATGACACAACAATAAAAAAAAGGCGCATAAGCAAATCTCCCCAGTGGACTCATTTAGAGTCCTGGAATTCTTTCGTATTTCTTCATCACTAAGACCTTAGTGTACATCTGCTCCGTGGTCTTCTCTAGGGTTACTCTGTGACTGCCTGTGCCATCTCTGTTCTCACTCTGAATTTTCACTGTGCTCTTTTCTTCTTCCTGCACATCTCACCTTGCACTCAAGAAGTCCCTCAAGCAACTTATGAATTTCCAAATGTTTTCAGGAAGAAGCTGGGTTTCATTTGGTCCTGGTAGCAGGCTGCCTTCCTCTCTACAGACACCTCTTTTGTAACAGAACAAAATAAAGCGCACTAACACATATTAGACAGTGAATAAACAAATCTCTCAACGTAAATTACTACAGGGACTGGCCTTCACTGGTCATTGTTATTTCCACCACTCAAAGTGCAAATAAGATGCTGGCAGTAAGGGTGCTCTCCTTTTTGCTAGCTTAGAAAGACAGTGGCAAACTTGGAGACCTGCAAGGCTGAGCCCTAATCTCAAAAATGGGATCTTTGTCCTCACAAATACATAACTTGGCAAGCACACTAGAGGATCTGGGCTTTTAAGAAAGTTTTCTACTCTACAGGCTATTTTGTAAAAAGGCATTTTGGGATAATTATCACTAATGTTCCTCCCTCCCCTTTGTCTCTAGAATCTCTCTCCCAACACTTGATATTTATGCATTTGAATAATTAATTTTTGCTATTTTTTGATAAAACTGTGATGATTTTCTTACCTTTCAAGTTACAAAATTTAGGAACAAATATTATTTTCTTCAGAGTTCTCTGCCTTTATCCATTTGCTGTACAAGCTTATTTAACTGGATGTCTTTGACAGTATTACTTAATGCCAGGGCCATTATTATTTCCTTCCCTTTAAGCTGATGCACATATTCAGTTAAAAATCAATTGTGTGCCACATCCGCAAACATACCCTCAGTCTTATTTCCTCTCATTTTTATTTTGCACTCTTTGCTTGGATAGTTAAACTTCCATTAATACCACTCAGGACACTTCAATGTTTTTTTTTCAAATGTTCCATCATTTCACAGTCCAATTGCCATCTGTGGCAAGATGACCTCCTACATAACGTTCACAGAGCTATTTAACCTACAAAGCTATAACCTCAGTCTATAATGGCCCTTCACTCTTAATTTCATAAATAAATTTTGATAGCTGTCTCAAGTGCATCTCCAAATGCTTTTTCTTGGATCAGTTTAAGAAAGCTAAAGCCCTGATAGAATTACATCTGGCCAGACATGTCAAGGGCAACAAGGAGAGTTTCTGGAGGTATGTCAGTGATAAAAAGGTTGGGGAAAAGTCTTCGAGGCCAGGTTGGATGAGGCTTTGAGCAAGGTCTCTAGTGGAAGGTATCCCTTCCCATGGCAGAGGGGTTGGAGCTAGATGTTCTTCAAGGTCTCTTCCAAATCAAACCATTCAATGATTCTATAATTTCATATAGTAAAAATATTACCTAATTCTACAAATATTTATCTATGTATCTGCTGAAACCAGCATGGTTACAGCAAAGGACTACTGAAGTGTGTTTTGGGTTTGTGTGGCAGGTTTTGGTAGTGCCGGGGCTACAGGGGTGCCTTCTGTAAGAAACTGCCAGAAGCTTCCTCCGTGTCTGATGGAGCCAATGCCAGGCGGCTCCAAGACAGACCCACTGCTGGACAAGACCAAACCCATCAGTGACATTGTTAGCACATCTGGGATAAAAGATTTAAGGAGAGTGGAAAATCTGCTTCAGAACAAAAGTGAGAATATTTCAGAAGATCAACTCTGAAGAGGTTAGTGAAAAAGGCGGGAGAGGAAGCGCTCCAGGCACCAGAGAAGAGATTCCCCAGCAGCCCTTGGTGTAGACCATGGTGAGGCAGCTGTACCCCTGAGCCCATGGAGGTCTGTAGGGGAGCACAGATCCACCTGCAGCCCATGGAAGACCCCACACCAGAACAGGCAGATGCCCAAATGAGGTTGTGACCCCATGGGAAACCTGCACTAGAACAGGCTTCCTGCAGGACCTGTGGCCCTGTGGAGAGAGGAGTCCACACTGGAGCAGATTTGCTGGCAGGACTTGTGACCCTGTGGGGCACCCAGGCTGGAGAAACCTATTCCTGAAAGTCTGCACCCAGTGGAAGGGACTCACGCTAGAGACTTTTTTTTCACATTTGCATGACTCCGTGACTGATAGAAAAAACACTTTCATTGTGCCTGCCAGACAAAGTGCCAACTTCTTTAAATGAAAGGAGAATGTTTCAGTCACCTGGTATTTCTGCTTGAGGTTTTCTACGTGGCACTGAAAGGTTTAGGAAGGAGGCAGTGGCCTTCTGATGAAATGAACTGCAAAACAGACGGTCCAGTGCTTTACACAAATGAGTTATTTTGCCATGCCTTACTAGTGTATAGTGCCTGTATGAAATACAAGCAACATAATTTCTGTGTCTCTCTCTGATGTCACAGAGTGTCACCAGTGCCAATGACACCACACATTCCTTGCTGCTCCTGGTGGTGGCACTTCTGAAATAAACTGGGTGGATCATGTCACAAGGATTTCTTACTAAAGCTTGAGTCCCTGCCAGCCTTTGCTGTAGCCTAGGGACACCAGTGATGGATGCAGTTTAGAACAGGTCTCTGCGTTCATGCTAAATATGAAAAGAGTATACTACCAGACTGTCTTGGGATGAGTTCAGAGATAACTTTACCCACTGAATACTCACTTAGCACTGCATTAAAGTCATAAACTGGGCTTTGACACATATTATGTACCAAATTTGCCAGTTGTGCAATTGGGATTTACAAAGGGCCCTCCCACCCAACTTTCAGAATGTCTAAAATGAGCACTGGAAAAGGCATTGGCTTACAAATTTATGACAGTAATTTTAGAATAACCATGGTTACTAAAACGAGATTTATTAACTGGGTAACGAGCACTCATGCAATATTTTTCGAGAATAGGCAGGATCATAATTCACAGGTTTGTCACCTAAATCATCAATTATCTACAAATTTTCTATTATTTAGAAGTTTCTTGTTCTTTCTTTGCTAACATTTGAATCAGTTGGAAATGATATTATGCATATGCATAGAACAAGAACAGCTGAACCTGGCTACGCCAAAACTGAGTGCTGCTCACAGTGTACACCTAAGTGGAAAGTACACAATGCCTGAGCACAGGAGTTTCCCTTCCTTTACCATGCTCTATCACACACTGCAATATCTCTGTTTTTTGCTTGCACTTATCAGGTCACTATTACTGCCTCTTAAAAAGAAACAAAAAAATAATGTCTTTAAATTTCAAACAGCAATATAATTTGGAATCAGATTTTTTTAATACAATTCAATGAATTTCATTACTTCAAAAACTGCTACTTGCTTAGATCAGTGTTGCCTCATTCTGGTTAAAACAGGGTTCACACTCTAACTACAGCTATAAAAACAAAAGCAACAGCTGTTCTGTGTGAGTCCACTCAGGAACAATTCCCAGGGCTGAGTGGTGTGGATTAAAACAACAAATAGCCATCCAGCATCAAAGGCATTTACACACCACCTTTTGGTCACAAATAATTAACTTTCTGAAGTAAGCTTTATGTATAGACCTGTTATCTTAACTACAACACTTCTTTTATACTTAACCTCGCTTTCTTCAGTATAAATTGGGCAGAAGATGTTACACCATATCAAGTCAACATCTTGAGAGGAATTCAGGTAGTTTATATCACAGAGTCAAATTTAAAATTTAAAGGCTCACTTTAGTAAAGACTTTATGGTGAAAAACAGACTGAAAGGCAAAAAAAAGGCAATTTTCATATGATGTATCTTTTCTGCAATACTGTGAAATAAGTAGATTTTACTTCTGTAAAAAAAAATAGAGCCACAACACTAGTTCCTTTTATGTGTCTACTCAGCAGATGAAAATTGCTTTAAAAATACATGCTTTCACTTTAATATTTTTGTCAAAAATTGTCACTCTTCTTTTTGTCAAAAATTTCCCAAGGTCTTAAAAAATTACTGCCACATTAGTCCTGTCTCATGTTTCTATGAGTTTTGTCTGAAATATGAGTTGCTCTTACAATCAGGCATTGCCTGTGTTGTTAGTTTATGCAATTATAACTTGATTTTTTTGTTCCATAATAAACTGAAAAACAATATTTGTTCTTTTGTAATAAAAATGTTAAATAAATAAATAACAGTAAAGAAAAACAAACAAACAAACAAGCCACAAAATCACCAACCACGAAAGCCCAGAAGTTTTGCAGTAGCAACTGCTTTAATTTTCTCAGGTTTCCTGTTGATAATGCATCATTAATAATGACTTGTGGCTCTGGTGGTTAAATAACACATAACAGATACTGCTCTTACTTAAAAGCAATGTTGAGTTTGCATTGTAAGAAAAATATTTGTTGGGTCCATACTATAGACTGAGTAATACCAGATACACTAACGTATTAGAAGCGTATTGACTATCCTTATTTGTGAGTCACAGAATGGCTCTGTTTAAGGATCTTCTATGCCTAAACCCATACATTCCTAAATTCGGAATGCCACAAAATACTGTGTGCATCACAAACATTTTGGGAAAATCCAGTGCAAACAAAAAAATGAGATGTAAGTTGTCCTGCAGTAAAGTTTTCATTTTGGAAGTTAAGGTCCAGAAAAGCAAAATTCATACATGTGTTAGGCCAACGTTACAACCTCATTAGTGTATTGTTGAAATTTTTTTTTCTCATGGCAACACTAGTGTTAATTACAGTTTCTGTTTATGATTTAGAAGAAATTCTGTTTAGAAATCAGAAGATTTCATAATTCATTGCAATTGAGGAATGCTTACCAACTGTTTAACTACCTACCTAGTTAGTTAGTAGTGTCAGATTGGGGTTTGGCTCATTCTTCTTCATATAATCCATTTAATCAAGTTTTATCAAAAGTAAGACTGCAAATCCATAATACTGTAGAGTAAAAATACATTTAACTATACACTTGGCATTATTTTATGTCAAAGTAACCCAAGTGCAATATGTAAATTTTCTGATCAGAAATGAGAATAATTTTTATTGTGCCAGATAAAATTCTAAGAACAAAAAGGAAAATTTGGAAATATATATTTTGAACAGGAGCACCCAGATATCCATATTCTCCAAACACATCCAGGATTTGCAGAGAACTCCATGAGAAGAATATAAAATTATTCTGAAAATTTAACAAAACCCCTGCATTTAAAATAATGTAACTTTTATTTTCATTGATGCTTGTTTATTTTTCATTTACTTGGAGTTTAGCAATTCACAAAGTTGACATTTTGTTCATGCAGTAATATTTTTTGTGCTTTATGAGAAATCAATTAAATTATGATTTAGACTTTGCAGGGAGTTAATGGATAGCAATTTAAAGAATTATTGCAGTGCTTCAAGTAACATCAAGTATCTTAGTCTGCCTACATAATTTCTGTGTTCCTACCACTTAAGCAGCTATTAGGAAGTGCTCCTGACACAGTCTTATCTGTGTATCTGCAGAATTACACCCCATTGCTTCAAATCCAGATGTTTTATATTGGTTACCATAGAATTTAAGATGTGAGGTAAGGCCATTACATAAAGGGTTGTGTAGTGGCATTTATTTAGGAAAAAAAAATCAAGCCCAAGACAACAGATTCTAAATTAAAAAGGTATGAAAATTAGGATTAGAAAAAAAAAATTAAATTTTCTCAGGAAGCTTAGGAATCACATTATTCAGTCGAACTCATCCTGGAATAATTGCTTATCTGAAGGTATTCCATATGCTAAAAGCAGCTGTGATCTAAATGGATGTGGGAGCCATGTGGGGAAAAAATGCTTATGATTAGATGCAAGTAGTAAAAGAGTGGAATATGCAGCACTTCCATGCATCAAGGAAGGGGTACTGAGGAGTTCTGACTACAAAGCACTACTTTGGTGACTCAAAGCAGCCATAAACTTCACATATAGATTCATTAACCTGAACATACCAGGGAATCTGACCTTTTTGAATATGAAGCTGTTGCCAGTTTCAGTCTCTTTGCTATTTAAACTTATTTGTGAAAAGTTTAAACACTTACTGGGATTTTATTTTTTGGCATAAAGTAGATGATTAATTTTTCCAATAAAGAATTTTTTCCCCATTTCACAACTGAAACAGTCCAGAGAGACTATGAAGGGAGAAACCAGGACTGGATGCCTTTCTGGCATTTCTTCCACTGCTTCATGATTGCTCTTGTCCACTTTGCAAGTTTATTACAATTACACTACATGTGGCCATTATTACTTTTTCATGGTGTTATAGTCAACCACTTGCTTACTTTAATCTTTCACCTGTAAAAAATCTAAATAATGATGTTTAGCTTGTCTAGCTGTAACAAAAATATACACGTTATGTATATGAACATTCTGGTTTATGATCCTTTCAAAATTAAATGTGATCTTTAAAACTGTACCTAGCATATGGACATTAGCACTGACTTTGTTTTGTCATGCCTGGGCACAGATAAGTGGAAAGTATGAGATCATAACCAAGTCTGCTGAGTCCTAGTTAATAATCCAAGTGGAAACGGAGAATCCACGTTCAGCAACTCTTCTTGGTTTCCACAAGGCAACACAAACAAGAAACATCACGACTCACATCTCACCCCCTCATTGTCTGGAGTAAAGTTAAACAGCTGCTGCATTGGAAATATGGATTTATTTAAAATGTACCAAGAGAAATGTCTTTCAAGAGTTCTTGACTGTCTCTAAATGTTTCGATTTGTACTCTGTTGTTCTGAGAGTAATTATTAATTTCTCTGTGAAAAAGAGGACCTTTTACTAATAGGCTTCATACTGTATACTGTCATTTCAGAAGTTTGTTATATTAATTCTATCATTCAGAGCCATGAATTATTGAATCACCTACATATCACCCTTCAGACTACTGAATATTCACCATTGTACTGATGCAAATATCTGATAAATAAGCAGAATGTAAAATGGCTTTATTCAGCTTTAAAAGAAGGTTATAAAGTTTTAGTAGAACCAGCACTATTACTAGTGCTAGGTAGTAAATTTTGTTTGCAGCTTTCAAAGTCTGCCATATCCAAATTAGCTTCAGCTTCATATTTCACAGAGATTACATATTCATTTGTAAGGTAAAAATGTTGTTGTTCTTCCAGTGGTTCTTTGACACCTCTGTATTCCCAAACCTCCATGTGCTCCTCCAGGGAGCAGAGCTGTCCTTCACCTTCCTTTTATTTCACAGATTCACAGAATATTCTGAGTTGGAAGGGACCCACAAGGATCATCAAGCCCAACTCTTAAGTAAAATACCTATACTGAGATTGAACCCACAATCTTGGTGCTATTAGCACCATGCTCTGACCAACTGAGCTAATTTACTACAGGTTGTAATTATTTCTTAAGTTAATATTTGTGAAAATCAGGACAAACTGTGGCAATAACTGCAGCTCCACAATGGAGAGAAATATGGGGCACTGTTTATTTTCCACAAAGCATTTGTTATTGAGATTAATAGCTCTTAGTGACAAAATAAGATAATAATAGACATTATAAAGCATACCCTCTGACATAAACTTTTAAAGGTATGTACAGTCTGCTGTAAAAGCTGGAAATATTACACAGGGTATTTAAGATATTGCAAATGAACTGTAGAGTATTCTGATAGAGTAGCTTCAAAATACAGATAACCTGAAAAATTTTGATTGCAAAGCATCCTGCTGCAGTGGGGAATTTCTTTATCAAAAAAAATCAAAAGACATTTCTGTCAACTCATCCTGTTTACTTTTGTTTATCGGGCATAGAAATTTAAAATTTTTATTTTGTTGTAGGAACTATGATAGATCGACTACTCAGATACTGATACAATATGTGCCACACAAAGACATTCACAAGAAGATAAGGCAGTACTGGAATATTTCCCTGTTGTCCAAATGCACATAGAAAATTAGCAAAAGCAGTAATTACTTACACCTGGGCCATTTTCTCTGAAGACAGCCACTATACTATAACACACACTTAAGACTTATTCTGATGATAAAGAGTGTTTTTCAACCTCTTTAGATCATCCACATGTGCTTTTCATTTGAGAAGCTTTGAATTTTCTCTCAGAAAATTCAAACAAACTAGAAATTTACTAAGAATGATATCACTAAAATCTTTTATTTCTCATGTGACATAAAAAACCCACCCAACACTACTGTGGTTTTATGGAAATGAAGTTTAATGGAAAACTTAGAAATCAAAGAACATCACTTGCTCATTTTAATGCATGAAAACAAAGTTATTGTAGAGATCATGATCAGTTGTTTTGTTGCCTGGAAACATTATGCTCTTAAACAGGCATTTAGATGAGATTTTGAAAACCAAATGAATACAGACGTACCTGCTCAATAATTTGGGAATACCTGTACGGAAACACCTAGAAAACATTAAAAATTCCTTTGTTCTAGCTGTTGAGAAAGTGTGTGCGTGCCCCAAAGAATTCAGCTCAGCAACTTGGCACTGCATGGATGTCAGGTCCAGGAGAGGAATGAGCACTGAGACCAGCACGTGGATGCCTGTGAGACTCCCAAGCGATACAGATGCAGCATCAGCCTCTCCTTTCGTGCTGCACTGGGCTACAGAAGTTCTGAAGTGACCGAGCTCTTGGTGGGCAAGTTTGTCTGTGGCTTTTAGAAATTAAGCTGCAGTCCTGGCCTTGGGGGTTGGCTATCACACCTGAAATAGGCACCTCAGAGCAAGCTGAAATGCATCTATAGTATACTATAGCCATTTCTATGACTGCAGTGCTAAAGCACTTTTATTTTTATCCATTGCACCAAATTTTTATGCTTCGCTCTTAACTGGCAGGGAAAAAACATTATCTCATCCATAGCTGTTAGGTGCCCCAATTACTTACTTCAAATGACACACCTCTTCCAGAAAACTTTTAGAGGAGCTGTGAAAGCTCTCAACAACTTACATTTGAAAGCTAAATGTGCAGGCTATAATTGATTTACACTTTGTAAAATTATGTAGGTCCTCAGTAGGTCCCATATATCATTTCAGTATGGTGTGGTCTCATTTAAACTTCACAAGCAATATGATCTAAAATCTTTCAAGTAGGAAATTCTGGGGTTTGTTTCACTGGCATAGTTCCAACCTGTAACTTCTCTTGTTTAAACCTTAATCATTATCCAGCTTCTTCAGAAACCATTCCAAATACTCTGCTTGTTTCATGTCTGTGAACCAAACCTAGCTTAAATGTTTTAGCTGTCTGATTTTTTTTTTTTTTT